>BSBK01011147.1:1065000-1369307 GCA_027943335.1 Chamaecyparis obtusa
TCAGAGGAGATATATCAACTTCTTGATGTCTTACAACACCCGTAGAACCAATTCATGTTGCATGTTTTCTTGGAGCACTGTTGATGATAGCATCAACAATGACCTGCATTGAGTTCTAGTTAGTAAGTTGATGAATAATTTCCATGGCCTACTTCACTATCCACACAACCATCCACTTATTTCCCTAATTTCACCCATGCATCATTAGAGAATTTGTTAACTACTCAACAATAGGGTAGTGTGCCTTTCAGAATCATTTAACTTAATATCATCTAGCAGTATGGGGAACAAATGTCACATGCTTTCATGTTGAGACAACTATGTAATCTTGCAAAGAAAAGTGACTAACCTCCATACCTTCAAAAGTCTAGCGATTGAATAGCTTAACATTGGGTTGTGGTAAGGTCATCGCCATAGTCATTTCTCCTCATCTCTCTCCCTCTCCTCGTCTCTCCCTTCCATTTTCTATTTTATGGACTGTAGGATAGCCAATCCATTCTTTCTGAATGGGGGAGTTGTGGTGATTGATCCCTTAAATTGGGATTTTAATTTTCTTGGAATTCTAAAAGACGAGCCTTGAAACCCTTTCAAAAAGTTCCTCCTACATTTTCTAAGAGAGATGAAAATGTAAAATAAAAGGACCAACAACTCAAATTTGTCTAAGTTCAAAAATGATGAAATTGGTAAGAGAAATCAACTACAAGCTCTTCTTATAAAGAGGGAACTTGTAATGGAGGAGAAAAGTGTTGACATCTCTATTTCCATTAACTTAGAAGAGCTACTCTTGCAAACATACCCAAAAGGAAGTTGCCATGCCCATGAATATGTAACGCGAAATTGCTTCCCATATCATCGGGGGATTTCCATAGAAGATGAATTCCTTGAATTTTCTCAAGCCTCTATGTATCTTGCATAGCACATTGAAGGGAGTGTGGGTGAGTTATGCAATCCTCTTCTGATAGCTTCCTTCCTCATTTTGAATTTTGTGTAAAATCCCCTTTGGCAGTCTACATAAAGATCACCAACTTTGTAGGACCCCTCCATTTCCCTCATCTTGGTAAGAACACTTTGATAAGCACTATTGTTATTTCTTGCAAAAATTTTATGTGAGGTTATTAGATATCTTGACTATAGTTCGTCAACTTATTTAGAATAGATTTCATTTTCAAATGAATTCATGGAATATGTTAATTTAAGACATAGTTTTGAAGTAATATTACCTTTAGTTAACTATTGTGGTATTTGAACATGAAGGTGTGAACCTATGCTTACATGATAGAATTAATATTACTCTAAGATGCTTGGAAATTCCATCTAAAACTAAAATAAGGGAGCTTACATGGATTAGAATATTTCCCTAATGAAAAATAGAATGAGTCAAATTAACTAACAAAGTTTTGAGACATTTTAAAATAAAAACAATCAATGGTAATTAGCAAGTGAATAGTAAACCTAATAGAATCTTTAAGTTATGTGGCAACATTATATGTTATGATGTCTTAACTTAGGTAAGGATGATGCATGCACATAGATGGTTTGTAATGATCTCTATAAGTGTAAAATTTATGTTAGAGTGATAGGTGCATGCATCAAAATATAAATGTAGGAAGGCTTCAAATAAAAGTAAAATTTTTGTGATAGAATTGAGCTATGCAATTTAATTGGCCCCTACCATTCTCCCTCTATGTGAGACACTTTTGTGGATAAGGTTGGGAGACCATTAGTCTTTTAACCTTGTTGAGCCCTACTAGAACATATTAGCTTGGTGAGAATCCTTGTAATGTGATTATGTAAACCACTTCATACAAAATAATGAATTATACAACAATAGTGTTGATGATTTGATTTCACTAGCATAACCAAGACTAAGTTAAGCTTAAGGAAGTATAGAAACCTTATGAGTTGACATGTCCACACTATTAACCAGTCTGATTAGTGAGATTGTAGATTAAAAGACCTTATAGGATCAACAATTAATTATGAGATGGATTAGAAATGACCTTGAGTTAACCATCTTCATCAAACATACTAGAAAATTAATAAAGAAGGAATCCATGGAAAAATTGTATTATGGGCCAATTTCATATTAGGTGTAGTGGTAATTATGTTGTTAGGATCAATGTTTAACATTGTTTAAGGACCGTTTTGTTTTAAGATAGCATTGTGTAATCTAGGATCTAAACTTGTTGATTTTGTACCATGTGTTAAATTAGGATAATGTTATTGCAATATGATACATTCTGACATGATTTGATGAAAGGCCCTAGTGCATTGGTATTTCATTTTACTTGGGTTGTGTTTTGCTAGCTCATAGTTACAATCTAAATGAAATGATAGAGAACGAAGAGCTTGAATCATATATTGGTATATGGGACTTGTTCCAGATTAATTGAGGTAATTTAAATAAATGGAATTGTGATATGCTTTAGAAATAGAGAATATAAATGAATATGGTCTATTAGGAATTGAGTTATGAAACCTGGTTAGGAGATATTTTCAATTTAATATATATATATTGATCAATTTTGGATTTGGAGAAATGTGGATTTAAATATGTGAATGAGGTGATGTGGTATGTAGACGTAATTAATGTATATGTACAAATGGGTTCATATGGTGCTTTACTTGGATTATATACATAACACATTCTTGGAATTACTGATATTATCTTGAGTGTGTGAGTGTGCAGGGATAAAAAAATGGAATTTAAGGGGAATGAAGCCAACATGTGTATATTATCTCTATGACACCAAGGTCATGTCCCCAAAGAGATACAAGGCCTCCCTGTGACATAATCTATTTTGTAAAGTATGTGGATGTGAATGTATTTAAGTTGGTTTATTTTATTAAGTTGTTTAGTGGAAGTGCCAAGTGTAATTGTGAATGTGTTGTGGTGTCAATTGACATGTGTTTGTATTTTGAGTTGGCAATGGACCTCATGGAGTGAATTCATGTCACCATCTAACCCTCATACAATTTGTCTTCCCCACACCTTTGCCTTGGTTAGGGCACACATGAGTAGTCACATCCTCTCTAATTTCGAATTTTGCCTTTGGGATGGATTTTGAAGGGTCAAATTGACCCCTAGGGAGTTGTTTTACACAAAAATAGAAGGCTCATGGGTTATAACTATGGGTAAGGGTCCTTTTTAACCATAGGAGACCCTAGAGCCACCTTGAGAAGCCCTCCAAAAGTGGGCTTTTTTCAAATGTCGTAAATCAAACTCACATGGGAAACTTCATGAGTCAAAAAGCTTCCAACTCTCTTCCCCATTCACCTTTTTACAGTTCCACTTTAGGAAAGTTGTAAGGTTTTGGGTATGTCACCCAATGGGAAGCTCACAACTCTCCCAAGGGCATGGGAGAGTGTGAGAGGCCTATTTTAGTGGAAAACTTGGATTGTGTTTGCCTAATCACCCACTCTCCAACCTTGGAGACAATCTAGGAGCTAGGAGAAAGTTAGAGAAGAAAAAGGGAAGAAAAGGAAAGACTCATTAGATTTATCTACCATAACTTCAAGTGAAGGTATGTGCACCTCAACCTCCATTAATGGAGTTTATGCATTTTATGAGTTCATATGAGTAGGAAGGTATTTCAGTTTGGTATATGTGTGTTGTGAGTTGTTGTTATGCTTTGTGTAAGTCCTTGAGTTCATTCATGAGAGTATTGTGTTGGCATAGTGTTTTGAATCTCTTATGTTGTAGTGATAAATGTGTATGTTATGTGACCTAGTGATGAGACATGGTTGTTTTTTCTTGTAGTTCTTATTCCCTTCTATTTGAGTAGGTCTTAGTAGATCCTTGTTTGTGAATGGCCATGTAAGAAAAGTTTTTGTTGCAAATCCTTGTGTGAAGGAAAGAATGACATATATGTTGTTGTCTCTTGAAGTAATGTCATGTGTGCAATATTTGAGGGTATGGGTGTTCCCTGTTGGCTTGTTTTCCCCTTGCTCGGGGGTTGGCTAGGACCTATGAGGTCTCATGATGCCATATGGTAGGGAGGAGAGTATTCCATGGAAGAGTTGTTTTGTTTTCTTGCAAGTTTTTTTCAAGATATCTTGGTTGGACCAGGCCAGGGCTATGAAAGAATGTAGTGATTGTGAATCCCCTCAATGTGGTTTTGGGTGTAAAGTGCACCTTGTAAAAATGTAGTATAAGACTTTGTCTCATCTATTTCTTCTTGAAAGATCTTGTACGATAGATTCTCTTTGTAAGGTTTTGTAGTGTGTGTAAGAAGAGACATGCTTCCAAGTTGTACAATAAAAAAATAAAGAAATACTTATTGATGTATATCTTTGATTGTAGAAGTAACTTGTAGGAAGAGTAATGTTCTTTATTTAGTTATGTTTCTTGTGATGATCTGTCCATTCTAGTGCTAGTACTGCTGTTGTAAAATGTGTTTAGAAGAATTTTTAGTAAGCTATACACTATTAACACATATTATGTTAACATTTAAAAAAAAAATTTAGTTGTGTTTTGCCTAAGAAATTTGGGTATGAAAAACTTGCAAGTCTTCTTGTGAAGATTGAGTCCAGTCTTTCTCACTCTTGTAATCAATCTTAGAGTATTCTTTCCAACAACCTTCTTCTTGTCTTGGACCCATTATTGATGTCTTCTATGCTCTCTTGGATCTTACACACTCTGATATCAATTGTAAATTTAATAGACAAATTGGGAACACAAAAAAAAGACACAAGTTTTAGTGTGGTTCACCAATTTGGCTACCCACACCAATTTGGCTACGTCCATCAAAAAGAAGAGAAGATATTTATTCAATCGTCACAGCTTAAATACAAAGGTATTTTCCCTCATATTTATACAATAGTCTTCAAGAGAATATGGAGAGACAAAAATAGGAACAAGAAAGGACCAGTCAAGGAATATGAACTGAACAGTCAGACTTCACATCCAACATCTAGAAATGGTTCTTGAATTGGATTATAGTACCAATATATTTAGTGGTACCATGTCTAAAGTTGTTGGTGGTTTTGGAACCAATTTCGGTTTCCAAACCACGTCAACATCCATCACAAAAGCTCTTAAAGGCTTATAAATAACATTTTTATAATTGTCTAGTTCTTAAAAAACTATTCTTTAATTGAGGAATCTCACTTCAAAACCCTGTCATTCTCCATATTTAGTGTTTTAGAATCAAGCATTTTGAAAACCTTGGGATAGAAAAAAATTTCAATTTTCATTCATTATACCTAATATTTTAATTAAAAGTCTTTGGTTATGTAGTTATTAAAAAAATCTTTTCAGCGTTATCAATTTGAAAATATGTAAGGTTGATTTCAAAAGTTATAGGTGAACATTGATTTAAATTTTAAAATGATATATGATTGTATTCTAAGAATTAATTCATTTGAAAAATATATATATATATAATATAATTTTAGGTTTTTCAAAATAGATAAGAAATAAATCTTATCTTGGTGGGGTTCTAGATCCCTTTTAAAATCTACCTGTAAAGGATTTTGGGTCCCCTCAAAACCTATTTTTCCCTTAATCCAAAAGAAAAATACAATATAATGGAAAACACACACACACACACACACACACACACACACGTGTGTGTGTGTGTGTGTGTGTGTGTGTGTGCGCGCGCGTGTGTGTGTGTATCATCATGCCAAAAGTTTAAGGGTAAAAACACACATTTTATTTTTAAAATTCATTAATTTACTAACAATGGACTTATAAATGTATTTGATAGGCTACTAAACCTATGATTAGTTATCCTTAAATAAATTAAATGATAATTAAAAATTTAACCAGGTTTATAAATAAACTTAATGTCTTACTAATAATTAATTTGCATTAAAATAATTATGTTAGAGAATATACATCATTTACCCTATTTAATTCAAAACCCACTAGTTATATCTTGTTTAGTTACATGTTTACTTAAAGAATAAGCTTAAACCTAATAGGCAATTACCCTTTTTTTAAGAACAAACTTTATTAAAGGTAGAATTTATATTTCAATTAAATTCTGCATAATTTTTCATCAATAAATAATATTTGCCTAATTTCATCATTATTAATCCCGTTAATTTCCACCTAGGAGTAATAATATAGTGATAAATAGATTAATTGATCAATTATTTATTCTCACTTAATTAAATCAATTATTACTAAAATCTCACTAACTAGTTTAAAGTTGACCAATAGATTAAATAAATTATGTTACACATAAACCCAAAAATTAAATTCCTATAAATTTCCAATTAATCAAAGCCACTATTTAAGACAATTAAAAAAAAATCATTTTCGAAAAAAACACCATTCAAATTTTGAAATCTCAATCCACTAAAATAATATTAAAAGAATTAAAAAACAACCCTTATATGGTTTCTCCAACAAAAGAGGGAAAAATAGGAAACTAAGAGATTTTACTTATCTCATATTTCTCTCTTCCCTCGCTCCTCCTCAACCCTAACCCTTATCCAAAATTAGGGTTTGGGGAGGATTTTTCCATACTCATGTCATTCCTCTATTCTTCCCCCCTTTACTCTCAATCCCCATCTTTCTTTCTAAATATTTTTTGGAAGAATTTAAAGGGAAAGGGCACACATCCAACACAAGGAAGGTATAAATATTTTATAAACATTTGAAAGTCTCTTTGTACTTGCATGACTCATGAAATTCATCTAATTTTTTCTTTTATGTCTAATATAACATTTAAATCTCCTTTAACTATGAAGTTGTCTTGTAAAAAGATTATCTATCTGCATAACATTCCAATGTCCTTTATTTTTTACATGCTATAGATGTTAAATATGGTAAAATGTAAGTATATTCATAGACTTTTAAATCTTCTCATTTTCCTAATGTTCATTGATTGCTTCATTTTAATTTCAACATGATTAGGTTGTTGTATGATTCCAATCCCCCTAGAGGCTCCATTGCTTCCAAAAAATTTCATTTATGTTGTTTGGAATATTTGATGATGAAACATATTTTTATAATTGATAATTTGGTTTCTTGTGTTAGATTAATTTATGTGATTTTGAATTTTTATTAACACTCTAATTCATGCAGCTTTTGTCAAGGGCATTTATATCATTGATATTCCAAATGATAATATTCATTTCTTCTCAAGGTACATGGTTTCTTCCCTAAGTTCTAGATAAGATTAAATAGTTTTGATTTAATCAAGTTCTCTTTTGTTAGCACTTCATCGAGCTTATTTTTTGATTGTCTATCCTCTTATATCATCTTTTAAAAATTTAAATTCTGAAAATTCCTTTATGAAGGTGTATTTAGCTTTTTTTAAGAAACCATAAGGCATTCTTTTGGTGAATTATTTCCTCTTCCATTTCCTTTTTTCTATATTCCTTATCATTTATTATCATTTCTTGTATTTGTATTTGAGTTTGATTGTCTTTGTCCACTAAGGGTTCTTCATTCCATTGTTCTAAGAGATTAAGCATGTCCATAACATCAGGATTCCTTTCTTTGATTTCTAAAACTTCATTAATTATTTTTTCTTTATCTTGTTTGATGATTTTAGTTTTTTTCAAGGATATCTTTCTTGTGTTATCATTCCTATGATTCTTATTGAGCATTATCTCCTCCCTCTTCCATGAAGAATTGTGCACAGGAAATTTTGTAGTTTTGGGGTCTAGTGTCATTTCGTTGGTTGTATTTATCAAAATTTCTATTTGAATTATTTTCCCTTATTTTTTCCTTTTTCCTCTTTTAATTTCCACTTCACCAAGTGTTTTGAACATTTATCTTTTTTATTTTTTTGATTATCTCAACTTAAGAAATTAAATTTTGACTCTTTTGTTTCAATTTCTCATTTCCATAATCCTGCACTTGTGAGGAGATAAATTTGACACATAATAGGATTGATTGATATGAGCTTTATTAAAAGTAAAATTGAGTGAATCATCTATTTCCATTTCTTTTCTTAAAACCTCTGAATGCATCTAGTATTCTTAAAGAACATTGTTTAATTGGATCCAAATTAAATAATTTGATCTCTTTTTTGTTCTAATAGTGAAATTCATAACATGTTTCTACACAAACTGCTCTTTTTTGGACACAACAAAAAATTGTATTCAAGAGCTTATCTATTTATACTATAGAAGCTATTGTTACAATAAAGAAGGTTTTAGAGAGAAATATGACTTCTATATTTTGGACCCAATATTTCACCATCCATTCTCTTGCTTCATTTTTGCTAGGATTTTCCCCAATGATTTTCATTATTAGTATATTTGTTTCTAAAATTCTATCTTTAATGTTGTAATTGGTGATATTTCAATTGAACATAATGTTGGTGGGGTAGACAAAATATTTTGTTCCTTTTCATTTGTTTCCTTTTGCTAACTCCATCATATCTTTTTTAATGTCAATTTTTTTATATTTTCCAAGGGATCAAATTCTATCTCTCCTTTGACATATTTAGGTATATAGGTTTTAATTGAGGATATCTACTTCTCTTTTATTGTTCCTTCTTTTCCACTTATTTGATTAAATTTTCTCACATTATTCACATTATGTTTCATTCTCTTTATTGGAGTAGATAATTTTTTTAGTTTTTCCATCTTTGTTTCCTCTTGATGTATTTGTTTGATTAAGATAACATAATTTATGTTAAAAGATATGAAAAAATACACCTCCTTCTTAAATGAAGTGTGATAAAACTTATATATATTATAAATATGTAAATCAACTAAAATACATACTTAAACATTAAGGCTATTATAGAATTTCCTACACCTAAAAAAATTTGTAAGAAGTGTGTAGTTTTATTATTTTATATAGACCTATTATGGGAATTTATTTTTGAAGCTTTGAAATAATATAAACCCAATCTTATTATTTCAAAAGAAAGAAAACATGTTGAGAATGATAAAAAAATGTAAACAGGCCTTTAGCATCATTAGGAATTATCTAACTATTTTATTAATTAGATCCATTAATAAATTCATTCATGTAATCTGAAGTTATTTGATTTTTCCTTCTTATCTGGTTTGTTTAGATCCCTATTTTATTACTAGGGTTAATCACCAAAGAATAACTAGTAAGGGCCCTTACCTTGCCAAAAATAATATATTCAAGTATAGAAGAAGATAAATCCTTAAGATGAGCTCCTTTGAATTGTTGATGGTTCTTCTTCATCCTAGATCATAGAGTCAGAATAGACACCACATATTTCCACCTCTTAACATAATAACTTGAACTCTGGGTAGTCTGCACCTAACTGTACACCTCCTCCCATTCTCCTATTTCATTGCCTAAGTAAGTGGATCTTCTTGTGCTCTCAGAGATGGTGGAGATAGTTACCAGTCTGTGTGTTCTATATAAAAACCAAATTGAAATCATAAAATATTTATTGGCCTAACTACATATAAAAACAAATGAAGATAAATACGTTAGTGCATTTGACTAAAGCTATTTCTCATATGGGTGGAATTTCTAACATTTTCTCCAATGAATTATTTTTTGAACAAAAATGCAATTTATCAATAATTTGATTATATTAAGGAGCAAACTGGGAGCTTCATGAATTGATGCCCTCAAATGGGGAGAAAAAAGAATTATTTTACACCATTTCAAATTAAAAATAATTAGGAGGACCTCAAAGGAAATATATAGGAGGTCATGGATCAAAACAAGGAAATAATTGGCAAGACTGTTGACTCTTTGTGAATTCTCAAGGAGGAGTTTGAACATAGGTGTGCAAACAAAATTTAAGTAGTTGGAAACTACCTCGATGACTGAGGTCTTCACAACCCCTCCCTTAATTCAAGGATATCATTAAGAGGGATCCATTTTAAACATGCTAGAGGAGTTCAATGAAGATTGGAAGGAAATAAAGAACCCTTAACTTTAGTTTAGTTTTCAATGCTTTCTATCCTTCATTATTTTTCCTCATTTTGTTGATGATTATCAACTCTCTTTTTCTTGCTAGGCCTTTATTTTGTGGTTTCATTCCTTATAAGTCACTTTTCTTTCAACTTTTGAGTTTCTTATAATAGATTAAGACCTCTCTTGATTTATCTAATGAAAAATTATTTGGTTTTTCCTTTTATTAAATTAGACTAATAATAGCTTAAGTTTTCTCATTCATTATGATTGTGACACTTGGCACTAGCTAATATAATTTTTTTAAAAGATTTTTCCTATGGTTTTATCCACCCTTATAATAAGGATTAACTCATTCATTTTGTGATATTCTTTTGTATGTGTCAATACAAAATTATCAAGTTGTTGGAAAATTATCTTGTTTGATCTTTGTTTTGTGAAAAGTGGTGTATTTGCAAATGATTCATGGGCTTGTGGGGTTGACTATTAACTTCTATATGGTTTTAGAGATCATATAAAGTTCCTATTTAGACTTATTAAGGCATCCAATCTTGAGACAATTTCTTGTGCACTTTGGAATCAAATATAGGTTATCATCATGTTTGTAGTATCTCAAAACCTATACTAGAAATTTAATGTTCGCCGTATTATATTTCAAGTATTGAAAAAGGATTTAACACTTCAATATACCACCATAGTCACATATTTCTAAATTTCACATAAAATAAATTAGTTCCTTAAGTCTCAATTATGCCACATGTATTATGCATATAAAATCTTAATTACTCATGCATAATGAATAAGAAAATAAAACAATATGAATATAGTTTTTAAATCAACCAATATTTAGACAATTGTCTAATTATACGTTGAGCTATATTTTCTAGTATATATATTTAATTGATATAACCGTCTGTCTACTAACACCATCTAAAACATATTTAGACTAAATAATTAACTAATTATAAATATAAATTTATTTAAATAAACTAAACCTTATTAGACCTTTTCATGCATAAAGACACGATTACATAACTATTAGGAATGGGAACACTGAGAGTGGGGGGGGGGGGGTGAATCTGTGCTCTATATTATTAATGTTTTTTTGCCTCTTGAAACTTAGCCCAATTAATCAATTACTGAACTGAATATTAAAGAAAATAAAGCAAACAACCATAACACATAACACCAAATATTATTAAGGGGAAACCATGGCCAAAGGAAAAACCTAGATGGCAATTAATACCCACTAGTAATTATACTTGTGTATTATGAACCTTATAATGTTCCTTTGCCCTGTTAGGAGAAGTCATTACAATGCTTTAATATAATGACCTCGTCAAAGTTCAGACCCTGTTAGTAGTCTTGAAGTAACAAACCCTGTTAGGGGTGGAAGGCTCACTGATCACTGCTCAATAGATAAGGCTACAACCTCCTGAATATTAGATACACAGTATATCTGTAATGGTGAACTATTTATATGACACTGCTTGTCTGATCAATTCCTTTTCTGCACTGATTCTTTAAACTCTTGTAAAGCTCTATATAATCCTTACTTCTCTTCACATACTTCTTATCTTATATTACATCTTCTATCAACTTCTACTACTCGAATACAAAAGTGCATGTCTTATATATAGGCACAACCAAAACTATTTACTAAGTCGGCCTATAACCTATTACATACAACGCTTCTGAAAATTGGCTCAAGCATGTTTACATACAATGAGATTAAATTTTTAACCCATATCTTACTAACATACTCAAAATCTTATCTTCAAGGGAGCATACCAAAACTTGATCATATGCATGTGTGTTGATGCTTTGTTCATCAAGTACTTAACTATTTGCTCTATCTTCCATACTTAGCTAGATTCTGATCTTCTAAGTTATTGCACTAACGTAAAAAATTCATATGACTTTTTTTCCATAATGACAATGCTAAACTTAGTCATATACACTAGTATATTCAACTTTCCAATAATCTCCCCCTTTTTCATTAATGGCAACAAAGGAATATGGTGAAGTTGCTAAACTACATCTTTACACAAAAAAATTCTAACATATACTCTTATGTTTTTTGAATATTGTACGTCTATCTTATATCTCCCTTATAGATATTATTATACTACTCCATATTACTCTACTCCCCCTTTTACATTAATGACAAAGGTGCACAAAAATGTATCTTTACTTACATAGATAGTACATCCAAGTATGCAATCTTAAGGTTTTGGATCTCTTGCTACCAAAATTCCTTGAGTGCATCTACAGTCTGTAGATGGGCGCATAGTGCATAAGTTAGCCTCTCTATCATTTCCAAATCTATACACAAACCTTGATCATATGTGAAAATCATGGAATCTACCTCCTTGATGTTGTGATTCATCACATCTAAAGAGGGAGCAAGTGCATGTCTCAATTGTGCTTTCCTAGCCCTTATCTTCATAATCTCTTTCTCTATTGCACATGTTTATATCCTTTAACATTTCTTCACCAACCTTAAGAGAATTGAGGTCAAATGAGAAATTTGCTATTAATTCATTCAATCTCTTCTTGAGATATTTCTCCTCTAAAATCTTAGATGTTGTTTCTTCAAGGCTTGAGAAATTTTCTTTTAAAACTTGATAGGATGTTGCTTACATCATCCATTGAATGAACTTTTATTAATTTCTTGTCCTCAGATAGTAGGTTGTTCATTATGCTTTCTGATTCAATAAATAATGGATTCTCATTGCTTGTTTCTCCTTTTCTTTCTCCATTGATAACACACTTATTTTCATCAGATCCTCTTCTCCCCATGAGTCTAAACTTGTTGTATCAAGGGTCAAACTTTAAAATAATGAAATTGATGGCTTGGGTGTGATGAGTCTATTGTCCATGATTTTAGTCTTTACCTTCACTGGTAATTCAACAAAGGGCTCTTATTTAGGATCATCTTCCTTTTCTTCTTCCTGTGCATTCAAGTCTTTGATCTGCACTTATTCTTGTTGCTTAGGAGATTCATCAGTACATATAATCTCTACTTCCTCAACGCTTACAAATGCTTCCTCAAACTTGTCCAGTTCATTGTCTATTTCCACCATTGATATTTCAACATCATCAATCATGATAGTGTCATCCTTAGCTTCAGTAATGGGCATAGACTCCTATGGACCTTTCATCAGTGCATTAGGAATCTAATCTATTGTTTCTTATTTAGAGGGACTTGGGTTGCAGGCGTAGAAGATGGATACATGTGTTTATCCAAGAATACCTTCTCAAATGCCTTTTCTATCTCCTTCGCAACTAGCTCATAGTCCTTATTCACAATCTGCAGAGTTCTCAGCTTGGTTCTTAGCTGAGGCTTCATGAAATCCAATAATAATGTTTTCTCTTCAACTAAACAAATAGGAAGGTTGTCATCTAATGTCTTTTCACTTATCCTCATGTCTTCTTCTATGGCTTGTCTCTTCAAAGAGTCAAGTATATTCCATACTTGATCAAGAATAACTGGCTTAAGTTCCAAGACTGACTTCTTGAACTTAATCATATGTTTGATTATCATACTGTGGATCTTTGATTTATCTATCTCATGATATTTATCATAGAACTTAGCAATTTGATCAATTCTTCCTTCATCTACTACTCTAGTTCTCAGCACTTCAAGATTCAGTCTGAATCCTACCTTAGGAGGTGCTTGAGTGTTTCTTGATTTTCTTCTTGATGATCTTGATGATGGATGACTTGCAATGTCTGTTTCTTTCTCCTAGTCATTTTTCTTAGCTCAGGTGATGGTGTGGACTCCAGATCAATAGCAAGTGTAGGTGCATAAGTGTTTTCTTCTATATTTTTATTATTTTCCTTGGGATCATTAGACTTATCTATTTTCATTTTAGAAGAGGGTGTGCTCTCAAGTTGCATTCCAATCTTAGCTTCCCTATCTTTATCCAGGTCTTCTTGTTTAACACCATGAATTTTCAGTATGTCTGATGTTATCTTGGATGCTTTTCTTTTTGTTGTTGCACTGTACAAAACTGAGTCTAATTGTCTCAATTTATCCTCATAAGTACCCCATCTTGGTTCATTAGGATCTTTTGGCACAGATAAAATAACTTGTACATAGGCTTCAAGAATGTGTTCCTCTACTTAATAACCAAGTGTATGAATCCACTTAGTTCTAGGCTCTACATCTTAATTCTAAATGTCTTGATCTCCAATTCCATGTAATATTTCAAGGTGCTCTTTGATGTTGCCTTGCATGAGATTTGTGGTAATGTAGGTAGGCTCTTGTCAAGATAAATATTTGATACTTTACCAACAATATGAAAGTACATATAGATGATCAATGACCCAAACCTGAATGTTTTTCTCTTATCATGCTTGATAGCCCTTATATTATCCAACAACCATGCATGGAAGATTTCAAAGAGGTTGAATGCTCCATTTTCCTTCACTATTCTTATGGCTTATAGAATAGTTGCCATAGACACACTATTCACATTGTTAGCATGATGGAACTTATAACTAAGTATCATAGATATTATCTTTATATCCTTATCCTCTATCGGCTCTGTTGGTTGTGAATTATTCACTTTGATCTTCAACTTGTATATTTACACTTTGATGGATAACTTAAATAAAAATTTGACTCTATCACCACTCCAAAGTCCACAAGGAAGAGGGCCAACTGACAAGGATCAAAGGATCCTTCTTCTCTTTGAGCTTTAGTGCTCAGGCCGGTGTACCCTTGACTCACTTCTTCAAAGGAGTCTCAAAATGATGTATACAATACTCAACACAAGTTCATAAAAGGTTTATCAAATGAATGTTTAAGTTTGTGTGGTTGTTAACCATGACTTCAAGAGAAAGGACCAGTGCCTTATCCCAAGGCTAAGAGTCACCCAACTGTATACCTCAACTAAATACCTTAAGTCAAACACAATGGAAATCAGAGTAAGTGCTTTGCCTATTACCCCTTTCCCTCAAGCACAAGGACATAAAATTCTACACCTAGCTACAAAATCACTGAATTCACCTAAAAGGCTTTAATCCTAACTTTGTTAGAAACTTAGAGATGAATTCAAAATACTCTTTGTTTACCATACATTAACACAATTTGTGATATTAACATATATGAGCTCAGAGACAAGCAAGAAGACATACACAAGATACAAGATTGGGATTGAATGATGTTTTCATTAACAAATCTAGAATCATCATACAATTAGAATGACACAAAGATGAGAAAAAGACACCAAATCAGACCTCTATCAGTGTATTATAGTCAAAAACTAGGGACTAAAAGCAATAATGTTTTGGAACCCTTGCAAAATCAAAGATTCTATAACTTATACCCCTAGTCATCTTGAAATCTACAACAAGCTACGGATGACTAGGGTTAGTGTTTCAACCACCCAACCTGCTAGAAATGGTCTAAAAGTTATTACATGGGCGGGAAACATAGGAAAATAGAACTGATCCTCAATAATGAAAATCCTCTCTGCAAGTACAAGGGATCAAAAAACTAAGCTCAAAAGGACACCCTGCAACATTCCGTGAGCACACAACCACCATGGTACAAGCTCTACAAATAAGCACACAACACCCTGGACCACACCGCAAACAGCAAACTAATCATTTCTCACCGAACAGGGTCTTTTCTGCATTCAATTCCATAAATTTGGTCCCTCTGGCACTGGAAGTTCACAGAAATTCAAATTTGAAACTACAATGGCTACCTTGCACTTCACAAGTTTTAAGTTCTTCATCTATTTGGCCCTAGTCATGCAACTGCGCAGTCATCAATTTCACTGCCACAAGAATCTGAGCTTCAAATTATGCTTGGTCACATGATCGCAAGGCACCAAACCAACCTTTGAGATCATGTGACTGCGGTCTCCTTAACCGTGCAATGCCAGCATTAACCTCTCAGAAAAGTCTTTGGCCACCTCATAAATCCCTCGGTGAATGAAAAATGGGCATGTTAGCAACACGGCACCATGGACCCACACAACTCCACAACCGTGATGACCAACAGTGGTCGCATGATCACATAACCAAAACCTAGGCTATGCGAACACATGACAAGCCATGAGATTGCCACCCTATCACCACAAACACTGGCCCCACCTCTGAGCACATCCACATTGACCAATAGAAACCCAGAAGCCAAGCACCACATGGCATATGGTCCTACTCACACAACAGGCAACCTGGAAAAAAGGAATAAAATCTGACAAATGGTGCATGATCTCAAAGGCTTGGAATATTCCTTGCGATCATATGCTAACCATTAGATTAAAGATTTCAACCCAGGCCCCCCTGACATAAACCAAGTCATCACCACATGGATGAATGAAAACCCACCAACTCAGATCACCATGGCACATAAGAACTACTTGGCAAATAGGACGCACTGCACAAAATGCCTCTTTGCAAAAAAAGCCAACAGGCCCACCTGACAAGCCACATCACCACCATGGACATGTGGCAAGTGGTCGCATGATCACATAGCCAAAAATTGGGCTATGGGACCATGCGATAGCCAATCAAAAGTTTCCACATGTCTTCCTTTGTGACCACACCAAGAAACCTCACCCTTTCGGAGGATCAGACAGTTGTCACGAAAGCACAAGAAATAACCCTTGTGCATCTTCACCATGCAAACCTGTAGCAACCATTGATCTTGTCTGAACTTTAACCATGCAAGAAGCATGAGAAGAGACAAACCACCAAGCACTTAGTGACTATGTGACTAACTATTCGCCAAGTCATGAGAAGTCAGCTACTAACCACCAGGAATGAAGAGATTGCGCAACTGAAGAGAAATAGACCACTTGCTAGGTTGCTGAATGCTAGCTAATAACCACCAAACACTCAAAGATCATGTGACTAATAGTCACTGACTCATTGGATGCTAAGGGAATAACTGCCAGAAATCAGTGAACAAGACATAACCACAAGTCGCGAGGTCGCCAGAAGAAGACAAACCACCAGGCAGCCAAACGTAATGAAGAGATGGGACCATGCAGATAGGTGGCAGGTGGTGGCATGATCGCATGTTAGAAAAGTCTGACATGTGGCCATGCGATAGCCAATCAGGAAGAGCCTAGAATACCTAGGCCCACCTGTCATCGCACTTGCGCACTTAAGGAAAACTGACAGATAGGGAACTAGTGCGAGGTTGAAAACACACAATGTTTTCGGCACATCAATAGATAAATGCACAAAGCTGGAAGAAAAAGGGTTGAAAACAATGTAGGTTATTGGTCAAAGATTGAAAACATCATGGATTTTTGAAAACACTATGGGTTTTCGACACTGAAGAAAATTTTGACAATATTTTCAGTAGGCTTTAAACATTGAATAACTTCTGGGCTTTATGATATAGGAGACGCAACTTGGGCCAGAGCAAGGTGAAAAAACTAAAGAGGACAAGATAGGACACACACACCATGAACCACTAAGGATTCCTTTGCAAGTTAAAACTGTGACTGCAAGCTGGGTAGAAACAACATAACAAAGATTGCAGGGAAAAAAGCCATTTACGAATGATTTTTGTTGTAACAAGAAAATGGCCTAACAGTGGCTCTGTCTAGGGATGTATGCCTCCTGAAGGCATAGTAAGGACTTAGAATCATTGGTAAAAGTAGACCATCCCATAGGACAAAAAATGTAGAGAACAAGGAACAAGCAGGGCAAGACCAAGCAACAGGACCAAAAACTGACAGACCAGGGGAAAATAGGGTAGGGGAAAGAAACTTATATATAGAGATTTACAAGATTCACAAAAGGCTCAGGGCCCCAAAACTTTTGATTAGGTCTTTCCTCTATCAAACTAGTAATTTTCATCTCCACTTAGCAAAAGAAAGCTGAAAATGCATTTCTCATCCATCCTACCAAAAACACTGTGATCCACATTAAACACATTATATGAAAAATGATCACCATACTCACCATCATCTAGCAAGATAAAGACATCAGGCTGCCATAGATGTTGACCATTTCATGACAACAAAATGTCACACTCTTTACTTTCACCACCATGCTAAGAAAGGAAACACTGCAACTCAACACCATGACTGGGAGCATCAACATTCTGACCATTAGTTTGCAATGAATAATAAACACTTTCTATCTCCCTGCTCTACAAACTAATATAAAACTTCTCAAGATAGAAATCTGTCTGCATGAAAATGGTAGCAACTTGTTGATCAAAAATCACATCAGCATCCTCTAGAAAGGAACAAGCACTATCAGCTGATGACTTATTAGTCATTTGTAAATCTGAGAAAGCCCCTTCAGACTTACCACATTTTCTAGCATTAGCATGTAAGGAAGAACCATAGACATTAAGCTCTTGAAAAACTGAATCCACACTGGTACACATATCATCATACTCATCATCACTAACATTATCAAATTTTTTGCAATAATGTGTACCATCCACTTGCATATCAAAAATGGGAGAAATGACCTCAGTAGAAGTTTCACACACCATGCCATCACTCATTTTTTCTTCATCAAAAATAATTTCCACTAGGCATGGGATCTCAGAAACATACTCGTGCGTGCATCTTTGAAACTCTACATCCAAAAGCTCTAAAATTTGTTCACTACTTAGCAGGTACTGGACTTCACACTCCATCTCATTTGTCTCACTACAAATACTTCAAATATCTTCCTCATCTGAGACAGGGGCTAAAAAATTTTATGTCAAGTCATCACGACAGGAACTCATATCTGCAGATTCATCTTCTATCTCAAGATAATCACAAGTTCCATCATCAGCACCAGCATCACAAGATTCACCAATCTTAAATGAATCCATCCATTTCTTAACCTTTTCTAATGCTTCATTTCTAATAGAGACAATCCAACCAACTGATTCAGGTATACTAAGCACTAAAAACATTTCAGTATACTGGAAATCCTGAAGCTCAATACCCATAAGAAGTTCATCACAAGCTATAAGAAATTTCTTATAGTATGAGTGGGGTGACCCTTCCTTCCATTCCCCTATTGCACATCTTAAAATCCTTGTACTAGTCTGTTGGATTTTTTGACTCATTAGATAAATGTCTCTATCTCTATCAACATTTCTAAGGTCTGACAGATAACACCCAGACCTAGAAACATCATCCTAATCTATCAAAGCTGGAAAATCCATTTTAAAGTATTAACAAAATAATATAGCTTGTTCTCATGACAATACTTGTGTTCAAACCCATACAACCAATGACTCTTTAAACCTCAACATATTTCTGATACTCATTACAAAACTAAAACTTTTATCCAGAAATATGATCAAACCTTCAAGATTGACTTCCCTTTTCAATAGTGACTTGTTCACCTAAATAGGGACTGTTCTTGCTTAATGAAATAGGATTACCTGGAGATATTGTGAATGCTACAAAATACTGATATGAAGTCTCCTCCAAATCACTTTTCAATCCTTGGTAGAGCTGCCACCTCCTTGCAGAGGACAAATCTAAATCAGCTGAGAACCTCTTCAACTCTGAACCTTCTTCAAAACCAACAATCACAAGACAACCTCATAGGATAATTGCTTGTTAGGACTGCAAATAGATCACACTTGTTGTAAAACACTAACCAAATAGAGACAAATCAGAGTCATCACTCACAACTAAGTGAGAAAATTTTTACAAATGTATTTTGTTCATTTGACTCTGTAACTAATCAGGACCCTAGGATGATCTAGCCAAGCAAGGAAGCTTTCTGTCTTTTACCTTTTCCCCAGTGGAGTTGCCATTTTGTTGGTTGTGGATTATTCCCTTTGATCTTCAACTTGCAGATTTACACTTTGATGGATAACTTAAATAAAAATCTGACTCTATCACCACTCCAAAGTCCACAAGGAAGAGGGCCAACTGACAAGGATCAAAGGATCCTTCTTCTCTTTGAGCTTCAGTGCTCAGGCGGGTGTACCCTTGACTCACTTCTTCAAAGGAGTCTCAAAATGATGTATACAATACTCAACACAATTTCATAAAGGGTTTATCAAATGAATGTTTAAGTTTGTGTGGTTGTTAACCATGACTTCAAGAGAAAGGACCAGTGCCTTATCCTAGGGCTAAGAGTCACCCAACTATATACCTCAACTAAATACCTTAAGTCAAACACAATGGAAACCAGAGTAAGTGCTTTGCCTATTACCCCTTTCCCTCAAGCACAAGGACATCAAATTCTACACCTGGCTGCAAACTCACTGAATTCACCTAAAAGACTTTAATCCTAACTTTGTTACAAACTCAGAGATGAATTCAAAATACTCTTTGTTTACCATACATTAACACACTTTGTGATATTAACATATATGAGCTTAGAGACAAGTAAGAAGACATACACAAGATATAAGATTGGGATTGAATGATGTTTTCATTAACAAATCTAGAATCAACATATAATTAGAATGACATAAAGCTGAGAAAAAGACACCAAATCAGACCTCTATCAGTGTATTATAGTAAAAACCCAGGGACCAAAACCAACAATGTTTTGGAACCCTTTGAAAATGAAATATTTTGCAACTTATACCCCTAGTCATCTTGAAATCTGCAACAAGCTACGGATGACTAGGGTTAGGGTTTCAACCACCCAACCTGCTAGAAATGGTCTAAAAGTTATTACAGGGGTGGGAAACACAGGAAAATAGAACTGATCCTCAATCATGAAAGTTATCTTTGTAGGTACAAAGGATCACCAAACTGGGCTCAAAAGGACACCTTGCAACATGCCTTGAGCACACAACCACCACAGTACAAGCTCTGCAAACAAGCACACAACACCCTAGACCACACTGCAAACAAAAAACTAGTCATTTCTCACCGAACAAGGTCTTTTCTACATTCAATTCCATAAATTTGGTCCCTCTAGCACTGGAAGTTCACAAAAATTCAAATTTGAAACTGCAACGGCTATGTTGCACTTCATAGGTTTTAAGTTCTTCAACTATTTAGCCCTAGTCATGTAACCATGCAGTCATCAATTTCACCACCATAGAAATCTGAACTTCAAATTATGCTTGGTCACATGATAGCAAGGCACCAAACCAACCTTTGTGATCATGCAATCGTGGTCTCCTTAACCGTGCAATGCCAACACAAACCTCTTAGAAAAGTCTTTGGCCACCTCATAAATCCCTCAGCGAATGAAAAATGGGCACGTCAGCAACATGGCACCGTGGACCCACAGAACTCTGCAACCATAATGACCAACATCAGTAGCATGATCGCATAACTAAAACCTAGGCTATGTGAACACACGATAAGCCATGAGATTGCCACCCTATCACCACAAACACTGGCCCCACCTCTGAGCACATCCATGTCAACCAATAGAAACACAGCAACCAAGCACCACATGGCATACGATCCCACTCACACAATAGGCAACCTGGCAAAAAGGAATAAAATCTGATGGATGGCGCATGATCTCAAAGGCTTGAAATATTCCTTGTGATCATACACCAACAATTATATTTAAGCTTTCAACGCAGGCCCCCCTGACATAAACCAAGTCATCACCTTGTGGATGAATGAAAACTTGCCAACTCAGATCACCATGGCACATAAGAACTACCTGGCTAACAAGACCCACTGCACAAAATGCATACCTCCGCAACAAAAGCTATTGGGCCCACCTAACAAGCCACATCACCACCATGGACATGTGGCAAGTATTCGCATGATCACATAGCCAAAAATTGGGCTATGCAACCATGCGATAGCCAATCAAAAGCTACCACATGTCCACCTTTGGGACCACACCAAGAAACCTCACCCTTTCGGAGGATCAGACAGTTGTCGTGAAAGTGCAAGAAATAACCCTCATGCATCTTCACCATGTGAACCTGTGGCAACCATTGATCCTTTCCAAACTTTAACTATGTAAGAAGCATGAGAAGAGACAAACCACCAAGCACTTAGTGACTACGTGACTAACCATTCACCAAGTCATGAGAAGTCAGCCGCTAACCACCCAGAATGAAGAGATTGCATGACTGAAGAGAAATAGACCACCCACCAAGTCACTGAATGCTAGCCAATAACTGCCAAACACTCGAAGATCAGATGACTAACAATCACTGAGTCACTAGATGCTAAGGGAATAACCACTAGAAATCAGTGAACATGAGATAACCACAGGTCACCAGGTCACCAGAAGAAGACAAACCGCCAGGAAACTAAATGTAATGAAGAGCTAGGACCACGTAGATAGGTGGCAAGTAGTCACATGATCACATGTTAGAAAAGTCTAATATGCGGCCATGTGACAGCCAATCAGGAAGAGCCTGGAATACCTGGGCCCACCTGTCATCACACTTGCGCACTTAAGGAAAGCCGGCAGAAAGGGAACTAGTGTGAGGTTGAAAACACAATGTTTTCAGCAAATCAATAGATAAATACACAAAGCTAGAATACAATGTGTTGAAAACAACACAGGTTATCAGTCAAAGATCGAAAACATCATGGATTTTTGAAAACATTGTGGGTTTTCGACACTGAGGCAAATTTTGACAATATTTATAGCAGGCTTTAAAATTTGAATAACTTCTGGGCTTTATGATTTAGGAGACGTGACTTGGGCCAGAGCAAGGAAACAACACTAAAGAGCATAGGGTAGGACACACATACCATGAACCACTAAAGATTTCTTTGCAAGTTAAAACTGTGATTGCAAGCTGGGTAGAAACAACATAACAAAGATTGCAGGGAAAAAGGCCATTTACGAATGATTTTTGCTGTAACAAGAAAATGGCCTAACAGGCTCAATTGTCATGTCATGCTTATCACTGTGGGACTTACAAGCTTGCTCCATTTGTTTCCTAACATCCTTACTAGTAGGAATAATGATTCCAATCTTAGATAGTCTTGTCATCTCATAAATGAGATCTAAAGTAATGCAAATTGGAACTTCTCCTATCCAAAATAGGTCATCATGTATTCTTCTTAGTAGGATCTCAATCCATTTAGAATCATAGAGCTCATATGTAGTGGCATAGTCAATAATTAGGTTATTTGCAAGGTGCACAAACTCATCCATGAATGTCATGTCTGGTTTCATCATTGTTTCAAGGTGCGACCTAATCTTATCCAATCCTAAAGGTTCCTTCTTGCAGTATATATATGCACGTATGTCTTCTACATGCATAACTCCCATCGGAGTCCTAGAGAATGCCCCTTCAAAATCATCTAACACTGAATTAAAAGGATGCTTCTTGAAAATGTATCTCTTCCTTTCAGTAACATTAAACACAACTAGAGTGGTCATTACTTGATCAACACTCAAATAGGGTTCCAAAGGTTTTTTGAAATGTCATGTCTGAACAAGGGTTTCACAATAATCTTAACTTCCTTCCACTGATGAAATCAAATGCAATCTTTCAACACTAACTTCTTTGATCTCCTATGCTCTCCAAAGGATCGATCTCAAATGCAAATGTGTGGATAAAGGATCTCTGGTGACTATTAAAACAACTTTCTACAATTAATGCTTGCCACCATAACATGGAATGCAAGAGATAATTCCAATCTTTTTTTCTGATAACAATCAAGATGTGTGATCTTGTATACAGTATCAACTAGTATCCAAGCAACTATAACCAAAGGCACATACTCTAAGGGTGAGTATCCCAACTGTGTAGGGGTCTAGAGATAATCTATCTCCACCTATGACCATGAGGGTCATTTATCCAAAAGTAGAAGGTGCATCCATTATGGATGCATCTACTACATAGTCATCAACATTATCTTTCTTTACTTCCATCCAAATCATGCTCGCATCTTTTTTAGCTTTCACAAACTTGACTTCTCCAGATTCATCCAAAATTGATCCTTAAGACTTATTAGGTCTTTCTTGTCTTTGCACTTGTGATCTACAAAACTTTTAGATGTGTCCAGCCTTGTTACAAGAGTGACAAATAACCGGAGGCCTTATATTGCTCAGTGCATTGATGTGAGTTACCATACTGCATTGTCTTGATGTGTGACCATTATAATTGCCTATTTGACATGTAATGTTATGTGGACTTTTAATAGTTTACTGATGTTGATTTCTTTGATTATGCTCAGTTTGACTTATTTGATTTGATCTACAATTCATAGATCTATGACCAAATTTATTGCATGAATAACAATAACCATTGAAAGGTCTTACCTCTTTACAATCTCTTTCTATGTGTCCATGCTTGTTATAGGCATAACAAGTTAGGTTTATTGGATTGCATTCATCCTTAGATGGTTCTGCTATAGCTTTAGTGTGATTTTCAATCTTCTTAGCTTCAATAGATTCTTCTGGTGCTTTCATTCTATCTCACATACCATCAATCTGAACTTGAGCTTCATTGAATCCAATACCAGTGGAATCTCCTTTTAAATTTCACGCATACAACTGTGACTCTATTAGGTCATTACTTGTGTGTAATTTGTCAATATGATTTTTTGCTTCAGTCAATTTAGATTCCATCTTTTTCTTGATGTTTTCTACTCCAAGATTTTAAGATTATCTTGCATAAGTTCTTCATCTAGCTATTTGTTTTCTTTGACTTGCTCATCATAGGCTTCTTGATTAATGATTGAATTTTCATCCAATTCTTCAATCTAATCCTTTAGAGACATGTTTTCTTCATTCATCTTTTTGACCATTTTTCCCAAATCATTTTTTGAACAATCTTTCAAATCTTTTCTCAGTTTCTTGATGAATACTTTTGAACCACTGACCTTCAATTTCAGTTCTTCTCTTTCCCTTTTAGATCTGTCAAGATCTTCAAGAGATGCTTCAAGATTCTTTCAGATGTTTTACTTCTTTTGTATCCATGATCTCCTCAAGTGGTTAAACTTATCTTCATAGGACCAAAGATATGATACCAATTGTTAGGAATGGGAACACTAAGAGGGGGGGCAGGGGGTGAATCAGTGTTCTATATTATTAATATTTTTTTGCTTCTTGAAACTTAACCCAATTAATCAATTACTGAACTAAATATTAAAGAAAAGAAAGAAAATAACCATAACACATAACACCAGATATGATAATGGGAAAACCTTGGCCAAAGGAAAAACTTTGATAGGAATTAATACCCACTAATAATTGTACTTGTGTATTATGAACCTATTAATGTTCCTTTGACATGTTAGGAGAATTCATTACAATTATTTAGCACAATGAACTGGTCAAAGGTCAGACCCTATTAGGAGTCTTAAAGTAACAAACCTTTTTAGGGGTGGAAGGCTCACTGCCAGTGCTCACTCCTCGATAGAGAAGGCTACAACCTCCTGGATATCAGATAAACACTATATTTTTAATGGTGAACTACTTCTATGACACTGCTTATTTGATCAGTTCCTTTTGTGCCCTGATGATTTAACCTCATGTAAAGCTCTATATCATCCTTACTACTCTTCACATACTTCTTCTCTTCTATTAAATCTTCTATCAACTTCTACTACTCAAATACAAAATCACATATCTTATATATAGGTGCAACCAAAACTATTTACTAAGTTGGCCTATAACCTATTACATACAATGCTTCCAAATGAATTGGCTCAAGAGTTTTTACATACAATGATATTAACATGTTTAGAAAACATTTAAAATAGGTGCACAGCCTTAAAAAAACTAAATAATAATCACTAGTCAAAATCTTTCTTGTCGGTTGCATGCTCTGTTCTATTCTACTGCTCACTGTCTATGTCACTTCAACTTGATGTAATTTCTTCATGCTATCACATCTGACCATGCATTCTTAACCACAACTTACTAACATTCTCAAAATATTATCTTCAAGGGTGCATACCAAAAATTGATCATACACACATGAGTTGATGCTCTGTTCATCAGGTACTTAATTGTCTGCTCTGTCTTCCATACTTAGCTAGATTATGATCTTCTAAGTTATTGCACTGACCTCAAAACTTTAAATGACTTTTTTGCCATAATGAAAACACTAAAATTAGTCATATACACTAGTATAGTCAACTTTCCAATAATAAAAAATTGTAGAAATCACTTACTGATCACTACCAGACATGAACATAAGATCTTATTTACTTTAAATGCTACAACAAGGAAATAAAATATAAGAGTCTAACACCCACTAAACTTATAAATCATAAGGGCTACCAAATCCAACATTATTTACCTACTGATTTCCTAAATATTATGATAATAGAGGCAACCTCAATCCTATCAAACCCATTCAAATTGCAGATAATTGTGCATGGGTGAGAATGTACTAGCTACCAAACAACATCAAGAAAATGTCATCAATGTGAACACTGGCCGCTTTTCTCAGTTTCATAAATTACAAAATTCACTGCATCTCTATTTTGCACATTTCAAATTCCCTATGTGATGTCTAGATACCCTTCCAAAGAGATGAAGCTACTACTACTGGCTCTGCAACTACTTGAAAGGCTACAGATGATAGCATAGTTCAATTCTTTTTTATTGATAGATTTCTTTGACTACTAGATATTTTTCACACTACTAGCATATGAATAATGCCTACATGCGCTTTCAAAGCTTCTCAAGAAAACGTTGATAAAACCAATTTTCAAATTTGTATAAACCTTAAATGTGTCATGTTGATGGTTCATTTTATCTCTATAGTTTACATCTTGATTATGTCCAACTACCCTTTTAGATAGTGTCTGTTGGAAACTAAAATTGAAACAATTGTTGTGTTGCCATTGATGTCAAACCTTAACTGGTAAGACTATTACTACTTAGGAAGGTACTATATCTATTTTATTTTTGTGAAGAAGGGAAAGAAAGGATGGTAACAATAGCACCTAAGGAAAGGTTGAGTTATCTTGATACTACAAAGTGTACTTGAATATGTTGTACAATGATAAGATAATGTATTGTTTATCTTAGTAAGATTGAACACTAAATTGGTAGGCTTGATAGAGAAAAAATGGAGAAATCATGTTCAAGCTGAGTAATGTTAGTGTCTTCTGAGTTAGTATATGCTGAGTAAAATTCTAGTGTCAACCAAACATCAGTTAATTGCCAAGAAAGACAGTATAAGCTAAGGAAAATTTTTTAGTAATGACTGAGCTTTCTACATGAAGACCAAGTAGTTGATCACATTATTGACTGAGCATCAGTATTTTTATATATCAAGAGAATTCATATTTGGAGCCGACATTAATGAATTCTTGGATTATGTGAAATGTGTTAACTTTATTTATTGATTGTTTGAAAGCATTGAATGCAATGAAAAATGTTTTATTGTAAATCTTTAAGAGATTTGAGATGTTTCTAGAAAAGGAGCTGAAGAACATAAAGCAGGTAGATTCAATGAATCTGACCTAACTCTAAGATCTATGAAGGAGATTAAGCGGCAAAAGATGAGTTAACCTAATTGAGGAAGTATTAAGCGAACCTAAGAATTAGGTATGTGTGTGCATGGGTGAAAAGAGGATGCTAGAAGATCAGTAGATGTTATTGACTGTATAAGTAGAAAATACTGAAGGAGAAGTGTGGTGATTGCTTGAAGAAAAATTCCAAGCAGATTAGAGATGGAGATGGAAAAGTTTCAAAGTTAGTAAACCAGCATTTGTGTACAGAATTGGATCTGATATTTTCCAAGTGAGTTGTATGTTTTTAAGATGAATACTGCTGCTACTTTCTAACCATTGTAACAGTCAAAATCCTTTTAATAGAGGTTGACCTAATAGTCATATGTTTAAATCCTTTGAACGAGGTTGCATTCTAATGGAATGTATGTAAGTCCTATAACAAGGCTCACTTCTAATAGAGTGATTGAAATCCTTTAACTGGGTCTCACCTAACAGTGTGTATTGTAACCTTTGATAGGGTTGGCTTTTAACTGAGCTCACTTGAGAAGAGTGAAAATAAGAGTAGCATGTTACAAAGTGGTTTTTCCCAGATTGGGTTTCCACTATAAATCCTAGTGTCAATGCTTGTGTGAATGTTTTGGTTTAAACATATCTGTGTTTTACAAGTTAGAAATAGCTGGGTAGTGGACTACAATGTTATATGTTTCTATTATAGAATCAGTGATGACCGAGTTGGTTTTGGTTGTTAGATTTGATTTAAAGAAAAAAATTTGAAGTTTGTTTTATACATTTGGACCTGAGAACAACTGATTCACCCCCCCTCTCTATTGTTCTAAATCATATTAAAAATTGGTATCAGATCTTTGTTGCTTATTATTGGTGTTTATAGAAATCAATTTTAAAGGGACTTGAAGGAAATGATCAGGATGTATAAGAAGGAGGTACCGAAGCTAAATAAGGAAAACTTCCCTACATAGAAAAGCTTAATAAAGCTACATCTGGCTGGTATTGGTGATTCTACAAAGTACTACATTGAGAATGACTATGTCTCACCTATCACACCTTTGACTACCGAAGAAATGAGAGCTAAGCAAGAACATAATCAAGCAATGCTAGAAATTGCATCTTCCCTAAGCTATCCATAATTTGAGGACATTAAGGATTGCACAAGTGTTAAGGAGATGTGGGACACTCTTGCAAAGATCTATGGTGGTGACATAAATGTACTAAAAGCTAAGGCTGAGAGTCTTAGAGGTAAGTTTGATGAAATGAGAATGCAAGAAGGTGAGAACATTACACAATATTGTGGTAGAATAAAAGAAGTTGTGAATGCTATTAGAGGAGCAAGTGGGACTATTGATGATGAAACTATAATTGGAAAAGTACTAAGAACGCTGAATCCTATATATGCTATTAAGATCTCATCTATTCAGGCATCTAGATGTAACTCTGCAAATGTGCTTACTTTGGAAAGTTTGGTTGGCAAGCTGACTACTTTTGAAATCTCTAACTATGATAACTTCACTGTTGGTAGTATTGGTAATGTTAAATCTTCTTTTAAGTCACAATTAGTTTTGAACAATCCAAAGAAAGAAAAATAAAGATGCATCAGTGAAAGTTGTCATGCCCATTGAAAACTAGACTAAATCACACCCATTTTTTTTTTTAAAAATGAATAGTTTGATCTAAAATAATGTTGCAAGTTAACAGGGTGATCTTTGGCAAAAGTTCTCAAAGGCTCCGAATAAACAAATTTGTTAACCAAGGATGATCTCCATAAGGACACTAGCAGTTAAAGTTATAATCCAGGGTTTCAAAAAGATGGTGAAGTTGCAATCAAGTTCAATAGGGATAGAACGAATACTTCTCGATTGCATAGGGTGATACCAACAAGGTCTATCTAAGGACACCTAATTAGGTTAATCCAATCATTATTTGTATTTTAAGAGTGACCCTTTTCAAAGAGATAACTAAAGATTATCTATTCATGATTAGGTCACCCTTCGAGTTATTACTAGATTACAACCTAGGAGAGTCTAATACTCATAATTTATTTTATCAATGTTACCAAAAGGTTTTCAATGATAGGAGGTCTTGATAAATTGAATTAACATACAATTCATTGTTTTAGCAATCACATAGGTTATTAGGGTCAAAAGAACATTGTCTAGAAAATCCTTTAAATGATGTTCTTATAAATATTGTTTATCGATTTTGATATGCTTAACTAACATCATCTTGTTATATTAAAGTTATAAGATAATGTATATTGATCCAAAATATGTCAAGTTATAACAACCAATTAAATGATGATTATAATTATAAGAGACGTATCTTAATAAACTAATTATCAAATATCAAATAATTAATGTGATTATTAACCAATTAATAAAATTATATTATCATTAGATAATATATTTAATGAATAATAATAATTTAATAATATATATTAATTAATAAATAATTATAATATAATAACCAATTAATAATAAATTAACTAATTATTATATTATAATATATTAATTATTAATACATATATATTAAATAGATACTACAATAAAATTTTACTAAAACAAACTTATAATTCAAATAAAACAATAAAAATTCATGTAGGAATTTTCCAATGTTAAGCAACTTAATCCTCAAAGTAAAATTAACCTAAACTGACTACTATTCTAAACTTCCCTTAATTCCTAGCTAAAACACCTTTTTCCCATTCTAAGTTCATGTGCCAAGAGAGGGGGGGGGGGGGGAAGTCAAACCCCATACTATGTCTAGAGGGGCGCATAATAAGGAAAGAGGAGTGTTAATGAAGGCATCATGGAGGAGTAAAGTTAGGGGGGTCCACTTAAGTATTCAAACACATAACCAAAGCAAACAATGAAAAACAATCCCCAAACCTTGCGCAAGTTTCAAGGGGGGAGAAAAGATGGGGACATGGGGGTTTGGGCCCCACCCCAAACCAATACACTAAGTCTGAAGAGTACTCACGCAAGCTAGGAAGAAGGAGCTTTGCTATGGAAAACCACATTGAAAAAGTATTAAATGCAGCCAACGACACTTGATAGAAAGTGCATTGGCCAATGGAACAAAGATAATAATTGCTATGACAGACCCTTCCATCTCCTGCGCCACTTTTTTTTGGGGATGCAATAAAAAAAAGTAAGGAATTATTATGTTTATTATAATTTTATTGAATTTTGTTGACTTGGAAAAGGCATGTATATATTATATTATATATTTCATTTCACTATGTACAAGAAGATAATTTATATACTAAAGTAATGACTGTGGCAATCGAATTTGTATGGGAAATTTTCCCATACAAATTCTAGAGACCTGTAGGTCTCAATTGCCAATTTTCTTTGCTTTGTATTTACTAATAACTTGTTTGTGATTTCAACTTATTTTTCAACTCTTCACTTGATTTAAATTTGATAATATGCTTATTTTTAGATGAGGAGATTAGTATTTCTATAGGTTACTCTTTAGTACTAAATTTTCAATTTATGTTTGCATATTAAACTAGTGATTTTCTCTTCAAAATAACAAGACAAGCTCACAATTTATTTGCATGGATAAAAGGATGTGAAACAGAGATTGATTTTTTTTTTGAAAATAATACATTTACATACAATGATCCTAGATCGAGATTTATAACATAATGAAAGCTCTCTTTTCATCTCAATTTTCATCTCAATAACCTTCATTGTAATACATCATAAATAGCATTTACCAAGAAGGAAATCTATTCTTTTTTTCTTAATAACTACACCTTTTCATTACTATCTGAAAGAGAAACTTCAAGGAAACAACATTTGATATTCCTATTCAATGCTTTAAGAGACTTATTTGAAAACACTTTATTCTACAATCCTTGTTTTCATAAGAACATGATTATACAATTTCATAGGTGAATCTATCAACAAGATTTACAAAACACTTCCTCACAATACATTACAACAACACTTGATTCAATACATGACTTGGAGAGTGAAAATCCATTACAAAACAATTTACAACCTTTACATAATTTTCCACAATCACATAGGACCAATAGTGCCATTTCTTCCAATCCTGCAAAAGCAACCTGAAAGAAACAAGTCAAAAGAAACCATGGTACTCTCCTCCCTACCATAGGTCCAAATAGATGGACCACCCTCGAGCTAGGGGAGTTCAAGCCAACCGGGTGACAAAACATACACATTCCTCCTTACATTTACTTCCACATGATCATTTACTCAACAACTTCAATTGAAACCACAAAAAAAAGCACTACAATACATAATAAGAAAGCTTCCCAACCCATGGCTTTCACAAGAGGCTTAACCACAAGCCTTCAATGGGTGAAGGTGGACCAAGTACTCCTTTGGGAGAAAAGGGCCTGCAAATAAACATGCCTTCAACAAGGCTCAATATAAAAAATAATCTTCATTGGCACACATGGCCAAGATCACAAAACAACCACCTTATGCCCCCCAAATTTTAAGCAAGACCCATCCATGGAGCCCATACATCCATGGTGCATTACCCTCTTTACACATGAGGGACTCTCCACCATTGGAGCTATCCATTGAACCCCTTCACCCTCAAGGATTTCTCTTCCCATCCCATGGGTGAGTGAGTCCTTGCACAACCCCACAAATCTTGACTCCACACAACACAAAGAGCACAAAAACAAGAAAATCAAACAATCTCAAGAGAGAAAGAATCACTTGGACTCCAAAACAAACTTCAAAAGAACAATAAGATTCACAATCATAAACTCTCAAGAATACAACACTGGAACTCATACAATACACCAATGCATATCTTCTCCAATACTTGCATAAACAAAACATTAAGCAAATGAGTAAGTGAGCCACCAACCTTGGTCCAAGATAATGATTCAAGTATTGGGAGTGTCTCCTATATCCAAGCTCTCTTCTCTATCCTACTCCAAGCTCCTTAGTAGTCTCCAAAATTGGAGAGTGGGTGATTAGGGAGCACCCTCCTAGTTTTCCACTAAAATAGGCTCTTCACCTTCTCCCATGCCCTTGGGTGTAGTGGGAGTTTCCTATTGGATGATCTAACCAAGGTATTCCAACTTTACCTAAATGGAACTCTAAAAAGTGAATGGGGAAGAGTAAAGGAAGCTTTTTGACTCAAGAGTTCCCATGTGACTTTGGGATTTTTGCAACTTTTCAAAAAGTCACTTTTGGAGGGCTTTCCAAGGTGCTCCTAGGGTGTCCTATGGTTAAAAGGGTCCCTTACCCATAGGTATAACCCATGGGCCTTCCATTTTATGAAAATAAACCTTCTTGGAGTCAATTTGAACCCTCAAAACCCAACCCCAAGGTGAAATTCGCAATTCAAAGTGATGCGACCAACTATTGGTGTTCAACCAAGTTGAGGTATGGGGAAGACAAACTTGTACTAGGTTGGATGGTGACATTCATCCTCTCCATGTGGACTCTTGCCAACTCACATCACAATAACATGTGTCAATTGACACTACAATACCATACACATAATTACTTGGCAAGTCCACTAAACAATGTAACAACATAAAACATTTACTCTTTTAAATACATTAATAATCATTTCACTTCACAAATAAAATACATTACAAAGGCCTTGTATCCCTTTGGGAAACAACCTTGGTGTCACAGGAATAATACAAATATGTTGGCTTGACTCCCCCTAATCCATGGTTTATACTTGCACACTTGAGACGAGCATCAGTAGTCACAAGAAATAATAATACCAATAAAAAGTACAAAACTCAATCATAACTCAATTAACTATCAAGGTATTATATCATCACATTAAATCATTTGTCAATTTCATCCATACCTAACATTAGGCACAATTAGGAATTCATCATTTCCTAAGCTACTAATTTCCAATAGAATTCACATTTACTTATAATAGAACAATGGCCCTGATTTTCATAGTCTAAGATACTCAACTTTAAAAATATGAATACTAACATGGATAGATCAAAGTTTATCTTTACAACACAACATCATAATAATAAAGGCTACACATTCATCTATAACATAACTAGTAATCACCACATAGTTCATTTGTTTTCGTCTATCGCTTAATTCAATAATATCCTGGTAGTCAAATAATTGCATTAGCCTTTCACATTATAGCTAAACCAATTTTGTTTAATTTGACATCATTATTCAATTGCATAATTCATCATCATTATTGAATTGTATCCCTAATCATTGTAATACTCAATTCAAAGGAGTCTAATCTCATTCAAATATTTTTACAACATTCATCTTACTAACTCATCCAAAACATTATCCTAAACATGAAAGCCATCTGGCTCAATCCACCTATATTATGTTAACATGGAAATTAAATCAAATTCAGTGATTCTTTCATAGTAGGGTCACAATTTCCTTAGGTCTAATTTATCTCTAAATTAAGTAACTAACATTAAGATCATAACACTTCTTATAAGCCATTCTTAGTCATATACTCCAATTATTTCTTTTATTGTGCCCTTGGCACTCAAGGTACACTTATTGTTCTTAATTTAAGTTACAACTTATTTGCCCATTAACTTTTCCCTTCCTAATAATCTCTAAGTTCCTGTCTTTCACTTTTAGTCTATTTACATTATAGAAAATATAAAATTTATAATACACCAATATCCATATTCAATTTTTATTTTTATTCTTTTTATTTTTGTTCCCTTAAGAGATTAGATTGAAGGTTTTGATAATGGGGACAGGGCCCCACAAGGATTTTATAGAACATCCAACTATACTAATCCTTAGCTATCTTTTAATAATAAAATCCAGGTGCATCTCATAGTCTCAACATGCAGTCCTAGCACCTAAAATCCATCAGGGTGATCCAACTATCAGAGGGAAAACATGAGGGGCCTTACAAAAGTGAAAGCTAAAGTGACAGTGACACTTCTAATGAAGAACTTGAAGATCTAGAAGCTCTTATGGCTAGAAGACTGAGAAGGGGAAAAGGAAAATATAAAGGTAAACTCCCTATTATATGTTTTGCATGTAATAAAGTTGGTCATATAGTTGCTAGATGTCCTGACAGGAATGATAAAGATGAATAAAGAAAAAGAAAACACAAAGATGGAAGAGATGACAGAAGCTAGCGAAGGCACAAAGACTACAAAGGAAAAGGTAAGAAATCTTGTTACATTGCTGAAGAAGAAACTAACACTGATAGTGATGATTTTGAAATTGAGGAGTCTATGTTGCAATGAAAGATGCATCTGATGAGGATGAGAAAACTACATTGATCTCCTAGGTGAACAAGAATGACAAATGGATTATTGATAGTGGTTGTTCAGATCAGATGACTAGTGACAAGAGTAAGTTTGAGACCTTACATCATTATAGAGGTAAAAGTGTAAAATTTGTAAATGATGCACCATGTCCTATTAGAGGAAAAGGTTTGATTAAATTGACTGATAAGATCTCTTGTGAAAATGCATATTGGGTTGAAGGTCTAAATTATAATCTACTAAGTTTTGCACATCTCAACAACACTAGTTACCAAATGGAATTTCATCACAAGAAAGCTAAAATATTTGATGCTACTGGTGAACTAATCAGAAGTGGAGAACAAACTAGAGGTAATTTGTTCTATCTTGACCTATCTAAAGAAACATGTATGGTTACACAACTTGATGACATTTGGTTATGACATAAGAGGCTATGTCATGTTAACTTTGATAATCTGGTAGAAATAAGTAAGAAGAAGAAAGTAAGAGATCTACCTAGATTGAAGAAACCTAAGAATGTGATGTGCAAGGAATGTCAGTTAGGAAAAATGGCAAAGTCAAGTTTTAAGAGAAAATCCTTTACTTCTGAAAACATTTTAGATTTGGTTCATAATAATCTTTGTGGACCTATGGGTGTATAAAGTTATTGTGGTGCTAGATATTTTATCTTGTTTGTTGATGATCATACCAAGATGATGCATGTAATGTTTCTAAAAGAAAAATCTGATGCTTTTCAATTCTTTAAGTGGTATTTGGCTAAGGTTGAGAAGGAGATGGGTAGGAACCTAAAATGTCTTAGATCTGACCGGGGTGGAGAATTTACATCAAATAAATTCAATCTATTTTGCAATGATAGAGGAATCAAAAGATAGATGTTTGGACCTAGAACACCTCCATAGAATGGTATAACAGAGAGAAGAAATAGATCTATCTTGGATTGTGCAAGGACATTGTTGATTGAAAAGAATGTGGCACAGAAATACTAGAAAGAAGCTATAAGTATAGCTATCTACACTCTTAACCAGGTATAGATCAAGAAAGGTACAAATCTGACACCCTATGAATTATGGCATGGGCATGCACCGAGTGTTAAATACTTTATAATCTTTGGAAGCAAGTGTTACATATTAAAAGGCAATAGGAATGGAAAGTTTGATGCTAATAGTGATGAAGGCATATTCCTAGGGTATTCCACAAAAAGTAAAGCTTATAAGTGTTTGAACTCTAACACTAAAAAAATTCTTGAAAGTGTGAATGCCAAAGTTGATGAGTATGCAGAAAGAAATGAAGTTGACAACAAAAGAGAACTAGAAGATTATAGATCTTTTGTGTATATTGAAAAAGAATAAGAAGAGGCAAGTAACGAACTTGCACCTGATGTTGAGTCTTAGGTAAGCAATGCCAAGTGATAGGAAGATGTTGCCGAGCATTAGGAAAATAGTGCCAAAAGAGAACAAGAACATGCCGAGCGACAAGATAATGCAAATGAGTATCAGGAAGAGGTTGTTGAGCATTTAGAATCTGAATCTAACAATCTTGTTGAGGAACTTGATGAAATAGACGAGAGAAGAGATGAACTTGTTTTGGCAAAATATGTAAGAAGACATCACAAGCCTGAACAGATAATTGGAGACAAACATACTGGAATTTTGACCAGAAGTAAGACAAAGGATCCAACATGTTTACTATGTGAATTTGAACCTAAGTCAACTAGAGAGGCATTATAAAATGAAGATGAAGAAATAGACTAGATAGAGAAGAATGATACTTGGACTCTGGTGCCGAGACCTGAAAAAAAAATGTTATAGGAACAAAGTGGGTGTTCTGAAATAAGTTGAATGAAAAAGGTAAAATAACTAGGAACAAAGCTAGGATGGTATGCAAAGGCTACACACAAGAAGAAGGAATAGATTATGGGGAGACATTTGCCCCTGTAGCTAGATTGGAAGGAGTAAAAAATCTACTTGCATATGTTGTTTATAAAGATTGCAAGGTATATCAAATGGATGTCAAGTTTGCATTCTTAAATGGTATACTAGAAGAAGAAGTTTACATAGAACAGCCAGAAGGTTTTATTGATCCAAATAGAAGATGCATGGTATGCAAACTGAACAAAGCACTATATGGATTAAAACAAGCTCCTAGAGCATGGTATGAGAGATTGTATAACTACTTGATACAGATTGGATTTTCAAGAACAAATGACACAAGCAATTTGTACATGAAAGATGAAGAAGGTAAAGGTATCCTATTGGGAAAAAATTTTGTGGATGATATTATTTTTGGTGGAAAAGATGCTTTGTGTAAAAGATTTTCAAATGAAATGCAAACTAAATTTGAAATGAGCATGTTTGGTGAGATTAAATTATTTGTTGGTTTACAAGTATATCAGATGAAGAAAGAAATTTTCATTACATAGTCTAAGTATGTTAAGAAAATACTGAAAACTTTTTGAATGGAAGATTATAGACCAGTGAGTACTCCTATGGATATTGGACAAAATTTATCTAATAATGATGATGCTACAAAAGTGAACCACACTTTGTACAAATTGATGATTGGAAAATTGTAGTATTCCACTAGCTGTTGGGATTGTGGAAATATTCTTTGCCAATCCTAAGGAAACACACATGATGGCTGTGAAAAGAATTATGGGATACTTGAAAGGGACTATTGACTATTGGCTATATTACAAGAAGGATGAAATATTTAAACTAAGAATATATATAGATGATGATTGGGTAGGAAATGTAGATGACAGAAAAAGTACGAGTGGTGGAGCTTTCTTTCTTGGATAGAGATTAGTCTCCTAGATGAGCAAGAAACAAAATTGCATTTCCCAATCTACTGTTGAAGCTGAGTATGTTGTTGCTATAGTAAACTGTTCAAATTTGGTATGGATAAAATTTTTTTTGGTAGGCATGAAAAAAGAAATCACTAAACCTATTGTTATTTTCTGTGACAACACAAGTGCTATCAACATTTCTAAGAATCCATTGATGCATACTAAGACTAGGCACATATCAATCAAGTATCACTACTTGAGAGAATTGGTACAAGATAAAGAAGTTTGGATGGAATATGTGAATACAAAGGAACAATTAGTAGAAATATTCACTAAAGCTTTACCTAAAGAAGCAAATGAGTATTTGAGAAGTCAATTAGGGGTCCTTCCCCTAACTGAGGCTGCCTAGTTAAGCTAGGAGCACTACAGAAAATATGCTACAACAGAATATTTGATAGATTGATGCAGAAGATTGTCACACTTTAGGACTGGCCTAGAGTTGTGAAGAAGAGCAAAGACAAGGAATCAGTCATAAGCAAGATGATAGAAGGAGATGTTGGAAATATTCAGGAATTAACCAAGTTACTGAGAGGGGAGGGGTGAATCAGTAACTCCAAATTTTCTTCTAATTTTAACATGTATTTTACTTTTAACCTTTGCATACAGAAAGCATGAAACTTAAAAAGCATTCACAATAATGACACATGGATTTGGTTACCCAGAAACCTTCCAAAAGAAAGTAAAACTGGGGTGGGGATGAAACCCACAAAGCTTTAATACTACAGAATAAAGTTGGCCGGTTAAGGCTTACAATTTGATCACTTCTGATGATCTGCCCTGTTAGGAGCAATAAGGATTGCTAAATCCACCCTGTTAAAGGATTTACAAACATACAGTGAAGTATGCACTCGGTAAAGAGATTTATACAAAGACTGTTAAGTCTACCCGGTTAAAGGATTTAGTACTGATTCACCTGTTAGAATGAAACAGTAGATCTCTGCTTTGCAACTGGATTGCTGAATGAGATTCGCTGATGTATTGATCACCTTCTGTGATGAATTTGTCTTTTCTGTATCTTATACTTTTGAAGCCTTCTGCAATTCGCTTATTTATGCCTTTGTTATTCTTTTATATATTCTATATCATATATTTCATTACTTGTGCATGTCTCTTTTATTTCTACATCATTGTTTATATACAGGTCTCAAACAATTAATTACAATTACAATTTCACAGTCGGCTTGACAAATAAACATAAGTGCTACTAAGTCGGCCCAAATATGGTTACTCGGTTCCTTCACACTGACTCGGTGACTTTCTGATACTCGGCGTCCACTGCATTACTCGGCATCGTCATGCACTCGGTAGAAGTGAAGGCACGGTTCATACTGATCACTCGGTAGGTATTGAACTCGGTAAGCATTGGTGACTCGGTAGACAAGATGTTACTCGGTTTTCATTGTCCTGATCGGTTTGTACTAACTTGCTCGGTTTCCACTGTCTGCTCGGTTTGCACTGTCTGCTCGGTTTGCACTGTCTGCTCGGTTTGCACTGTCTGCTCGGTTTGCACTGTCTGCTTGGTTTGCACTGTCTGCTCGGTTTGCACTGTCTGCTCGGTTTGCACTGTCTGCTCGGTTTGCACTGTCTGCTCGGTTTGCACTGTCTGCTCGGTTTGCACTATCTACTCGGTTTGCACCCAGAATGCAAATAAGTGTTGTCACTAGTGGCAATACTGCTTAATGCCAACAATCTCCCCCTTTGGCATTAGTGACAAAAACACTTATTGGCCAAAATTTATATACACCGAATCATGCTGAGTTTTATTTTGATTTTTCAAAATTTGTCTTTGTTATAGGGCCTTATACATTGTCTCCCCCTTTCAATGTGCTAACTGTTTCTTATACAAATCTATACAGTATACATATCTCTCCTTCTATACATATCTCCCCCTTTTTGACAATAATGCCAAAGGTGCATATACAATTTATTTACAGAGAGAATCCAAAATTTGATAAGAAATCAGAATGTACCTTCATTATTAGTGCCAGGGTTCTGTCCCAACTTTCTTGCAGAATCTTACATGTTTGTATGGCAATTTGGATTTCTGCAGAGAGTTCAATCATGTGATCTGCTATGGAGAACTGATTGTCATGAATCAATGTTCTGGAATGTTCAATGTGCTTATACATTGTATTCATGATGGGAAGGATCATGTGTTGGATGTCTAGCAGTGTGGACCGGATCCTTGAGTCTTCTTTCAATAGATCAGACTGCATATTGGATAGATGTGAAATTTTCATGTGATGAGCAGAGCTTGAACTTGGTTCAAGTTGCAGCTTCTGTATGCTAATCTTCATATCCTCATCCATTTTATTCATTTTATTTTTGACATCCTTTGTGAACTCGGCAAAATTGCATAGTCTGGCCAAAAGAGAGGTAGCATTCAAATAAATAGACTCTGTGTTAGACAAAACTGAAGACAATTCCACTTGGTTAATAGCTATGTGCTGAGCAATGTGCTCAAGCACTTTATTGTTGAATCTCTTCTCGGCTCTTTCAACTAACTTTTTTGTCCCGGATGAGTCCTCATTGTATTTCTCAACTGCTTCTGCCAATTGTAACAAAACATGCTGGGAGGAGTCTACTTTAATGCCTAATGCATCAGACAAAATATCCTTAGCATCCTTGATGATTTGATACTCCTTGTCTCTCTCCTCCTTAAGCTTCTTTTGTTTTTCTTTCCTTTGGAGGATCTCACCTATATTCTGCATCTGGTCTGCTGAGAGATTTGCAAAATCTAGTGTAGGAATCTCTATCTCTTCATCTAGGTCTATATCCTCAACTATATTTTTACCCAAAAATTTTATACTCGGTAGAGCCTTAGGCTTATCTGTACTTAATGCTCTTGTAGTAGTGATAGTAGATAAAATAGGGCTGGCTATTGATACTGGTATACTTTCTACTGGAGAACTTACAATATTTACACTTGATGATTCAAAAGATGGAAAACTTACTGGTACAGGAGACTGCAGCTCGGTAGAAGAAATGGTAGCTGCCTCTGATGTTGCTAGGGATGATTGGACAAATGTGGAAGTTGTCACAACCATGCTTGAAGGTGTCTCTGGGCTGGATGTAGAGACTTTCACTGGAGAGGTAGGAAGGGATGCAATGACTTCTGCTGCTATCCTTACAGTATCATCTACCTCGGTGTCTTCTTCTTGCTCATCGCTGTCATCTTCAATATCCTTTATAATTACAGTTTCAATGCTCGGTTGGTGAAGGTGGTAAATGTTCTTCCATGTGGCTTTTGTAGCCTTCACAACTGATTCAATATTGTTGATCAAAATCAAACAAGTATTGAACTTCAGTGTCATCTTGTTTTCATTCTCTTTTAGTGCCTTCTTCACTTCATCATTGTTCAGGCTCGGCATCAACTGTCTTAGGTTTTGATCAAATATGTCTATTACAGTTTGCCTTGCATTGCTCCATCTCATTCTTATCAGATTCAATAGAACTGCTGGAACCTGTGGGGTAATTTCTTCAGGAGAGTATTTCCACTGTCCCATTTTCTCAACAACAGCATCTTCTATTTCCTTCTGCTCTGCTTCCGATCTGGTTTCATATCTCAAGGATTTTATGTTACTTACTCTAGATCCTGATCCATCTCTGAAGAGTTTGAGCTTTTCTTGAAGGGTTAGAGGAGGCCTTTTGAATACTATGTCCTTATCTGCCTTTTCTGCCTTGTCTGCCTTTCCTCTTGTATTTCTCCTTGTGAACACAGCAGTGTGAGGCACAGATGCCTTAGTGATAAAAACTTTTCCTTTCTTCTTTGCAGGTTCTGGTTCCTCTGTTTTCTCATCCTTTTCCTCTTCTTTTTCACCTATTTCTTCTTTCTCCTCGGTTATCATTTGCTTTTTAGCTATTCTTTTCTTTCCTTTGTTTACCGCCTGTGGAAGCTTTATGCTTAGTTCAATTCTCATCTTAGCTTCATCATATGTTCCAAAATATGGGGCTTTGGGATTGACAGGCTGATTTAGAAGTGCTTCAATAATGTTCTTGGTTTCATCAATATTTACCTCATAAGGAAGAGGTTTTACATACACAGTTCTTGGTTTAACTGCTTGAATATACACATTATCACAATCTACCATAAAACAGATGTCATCTTTGTAATCTTCCACCAACTTCTGTGGAATCTGGAATCTGTCATTCATTTTGTCTTTGAAAGACTCAAAATAATTATCCATGATGCTGTCAAAGTTTTCACCCATTTCTGCGATGTATTCATTAATTTCATAAAGTACAGGCACATCTTTTCTCCATACAACTTTTCCTTTTGAAGGGAAGAATTTCTGAACATAGAAGAATAAACAGACTATCAAGGATCCAAACTTACATGGATTGTTTTTGGAAGTTTTGATGCTTTCCATGTTCTTGTTGAACTATTTCAACAATAAGTCTGCTAGGTCAAATGTCAAGTTGTTTTTGACCACTTTGTATGCTAGGTCAACAGCTTCACATGAGACACTGTTCTGTCGACTAGAACTGTAAATCTTGTGTGCAATGATATGTGTACCAAACTTCAGTTCGGCGTCGGTAATGCTGCTAACCTTCATGCCTCTACCATCCCACTCGGCTAGGGTTTTCTTCTCTAGTTCCGTCCGACCTAGGGTTTTGGTAGTTTTCACTTTGTTCAACATGGGAAGACCGGTAACTTGATGAATCATTTTCCTTGTGATCTCAATAGGTTGCTCAAGCCAAATCTTGCCATCGTGTACTCAGCTGAGAATGTACCTAACCCATTTATCTTGAAAGTTTCGAGGAAGATGTGCAATGTGGACTAAACCCTTATCTTCCAGATGTTTGTGCTCGGGTTTCAAAGTACCATCCACACATAGTTCCTCACGCACAATGTCTAGTTCTAGGTTTCCCATTTCTTGAATAGAATAGTTAAAATGATTACGGATATCATTGATAAGCAGTACCTTAGGAGGAATCTGAGATTGAGCTCCGTTCGGATCTACGGTGGCTGCAACTGCGGGCACGATCTTAAAATCTGGTGCTTTCCACTCCCCTTGGACTAACATGTCTGATCCTTTCTTCGCTGAGGTGCTGGATGATGCCATGGTAGCTCACAGAAAATTCCTTTCGCAAGAGTATTAAATCGCCGGGTTGCCCTTGAAGTTTTCTGCTCTCAAAGTGCTTAAAGATTCGCGGTGAAGAATGAGTTCGATTACTTGCTTTTTGTTTACAATTCTGTCATTAATGCTCATTTCAAATTAGGGTAGGAATTCTGACAGACTGTCACCCACCAAGAATTAATTGCTCGGAAAAGACTTCGCAACTCGGTGAACTCGAGAATTCATAATGCTCCGACCTCGCTCGGTGAAGACTATACCGACCTCGCTGGGTGAAGACTATACCGACCTCGCTGTGATCTCACTGCATCTTGCATGCTGATTTAGACTTTTCTTTTAATTTCGGTTCTGGAACTGTTTGAGATTGATCTATGAGAGTACAGTTCCAGTGCTTCCTTGGAAATTTAGTCTGAGTCGGTAGAGCCATCCATTCCATTACTTGGACTGGATTGCTCGGTAGCTTTAGGAATCCATTTTTGTCTGACCTGTTTCCTGACCTTAGTTGCTTCATTCTTCTTTCCTTCTTCAATTTCACTGGCATTCATGCAGTTTCTGGCTATGTGACCAAGTTTAGTGCATTTGAAACATCTTATGGTAGTATCTCTTTTCCTTAGATGATGTTTTATGCAATTCATGCCAATGTGTCCATATTCTCCATAGTAATGACATCTACACCAGGTGTTGTAGTCCCATCCAAACATTGCTTTCACAATTTGTTCTGCTGGATTAAATATCTTGGATCTGCATTCGGATGCCTTGTGACCTTGTTTGTTGCACTTGTGACAATTACCTCTGAATCTAGGTTTTTCCCTGCATTCATTTGCTTTATGACCAGGTTGATTGCAGCTATAACATTTTCCATTGAATTCTGCTTTTTCATTGTTCCAACATTTATTTGAAGTATGTCCTATTTTACCACAATGATTACAAGTAGGTTTTTGATTTCTTTTAGTACCTTGCTTAGAGGATTCGCCTTCTTCTTTGTATCCAAGTCCTGCTTTTCCTTTTTGCCTATGAAGATTTCGTTCATATAGCTGATTCAAGTCTTCTTGACTTTTCAGCATTCCTTCATTGATTTGTTTTTCAGCATTTAGGTCATCCATCAATCTTAGATTGATTTCCTTTTCAGATCTTAGTTCTTCTTTTGTGTTTTCTATTTCTGAACTTAGATTTAGAATTTCTTCATTTGTATGAGAGATCTGATCAATTAGGTTTTCTAGCTGAAGGGTTTTGTTTTGGACTTCAATGTTTCTTTCATCTAATTTATCTTTCAACTTGTTTTTCTATTCCAAGATCTCACAGAATCTTGTAGAGTGTAGTTCTTGTTCTCTTTTCAATTTTCTCACTTCTTCCTGCAGAGACCCATTCTTTTCTAGGAGTTCTTTGATAGCATTGTTTGCTTCATCTGAGTTATTTGAGGGAAGAAGATCTTCAATCTTTTCTTCAATGTAATTCTGATCATTCATCTGATTTGCAAGTTCCTTCCTTCTTCTTAGGGATTGGGAAAGATGTTCTTTTGCTTCTTTGAGTTTAGCTATGGCCATTTCCAGATCTAGCTTTTCATTTTCAATCACCTTGTTCAGTTTGAATACCTCCATTGTCCTGGATCTTTGCTCAAGCTAGTTAAGCTTTGTCTTGAGAACCAATGCAGCTCTGATACCAATTGTTGGAAATATTCAGGAATTAACCAAGTTACTGAGAGGGGAGGGGTGAATCAGTAACTCCAAATTTTCTTCTAATTTTAACATGTATTTTACTTTTAACCTTTGCATACAGAAAGCATGAAACTTAAAAAACATTCACAATAATGACACATGGATTTGGTTACCCAGAAACCTTCCAAAAGAAAGTAAAACTGGGGTGGGGATGAAACCCACAAAGCTTTAATACTGCAGAATAAAGTTGGCCGGTTAAGGCTTACAATTTGATCACTTCTGATGATCTGCCCTGTTAGGAGCAATAAGGATTGCTAAATCCACCCTGTTAAAGGATTTACAAACATACAGTGAAGTATGCACTCGGTAAAGAGATTTATACAAAGACTGTTAAGTCTACCCGGTTAAAGGATTTAGTACTGATTCACCTGTTAGAATGAAACAGTAGATCTCTGCTTTGCAACTGGATTGCTGAATGAGATTCGCTGATGTACTGATCACCTTCTGTGATGAATTTGTCTTTTCTGTATCTTATACTTCTGAAGCCTTCTGCAATTCGCTTATTTCTGCCTTTGTTATTCTTTTATATATTCTATATCATATATTTCATTACTTGTGCATGTCTCTTTTATTTCTACATCATTGTTTATATACAGGTCTCAAACAATTAATTACAATTACAATTTCACAGTCGGCTTGACAAATAAACATAAGTGCTACTAAGTCGGCCCAAATATGGTTACTCGGTTCCTTCACACTGACTCGGTGACTTTCTGATACTCGGCGTCCACTGCATTACTCGGCATCGTCATGCACTCGGTAGAAGTGAAGGCACGGTTCATACTGATCACTCGGTAGGTATTGAACTCGGTAAGCATTGGTGACTCGGTAGACAAGATGTTACTCGGTTTTCATTGTCCTGATCGGTTTGTACTAACTTGCTCAGTTTCCACTGTCTGCTCGGTTTGCACTGTCTGCTCGGTTTGCACTGTCTGCTCGGTTTGCACTGTCTGCTCGGTTTGCACTGTCTGCTCGGTTTGCACTGTCTGCTCGGTTTGCACTGTCTGCTCGGTTTGCACTGTCTGCTCAGTTTGCACTGTCTGCTCGGTTTGCACCCAGAATGCAAATAAGTGTTGTCACTAGTGGCAATACTGCTTAATTCCAACAGGAGAAACACTGAGCTGCATAGATAATATCTACATTTGATGGATGTATGTTTTAGTTTCTACTTTGGCATTTTTGTCAAAGAGGGAGATGAACTGAGATGACATAATAACACATGACACTGAAAATAAAAGTAAGGAGATGATGAACTAAGATGAAGGATCAGGATAGAGGGAGATCTAGATATTTTTGATGGTCACAGAAGTGAGACTAATAGATTCTAAATCAGAATAAAGCTAAGGATATTACAAAATTTTTTTTGATGGATAGATAAGTTTTTGGATTGGTTGGTAATCCATGTGCTATTCAGGTGATATCATATGGTTTTGCCATCAATGCCAAAGAGGGAGATTGTTGGAAACTGAAATTGAAGTAATTATTGTGTTGTCATTGATTTCAAACCTTAACTGGTAAGAATATTGCTACTTAGGAAAGTACTATATCTATTGTATTGTTGTGAAGAAGGGAAAGAAAGGATGGTAACAATAGCACCTAAGGAAAGGTTGAGTTATCTTGATATTAAAAAGTGTACTTGACTATGTTGTACAATGATGAGACAATGTATTGTTTATCTTAGTAAGATTGAAGACTAAATTGGTAGGCTTGACCGAGAAAAAATGGAGAAATCATGTTCAAGCTGAGTCATGTTAGTGTCAATCGAGTTAGTATATGCCAAGAAAAATTCTAGTGTCAATCGAACATCAGTTAATTGCCAAGAAAGATAGTATAAGCTGAGTAAACATTTTTAGGAATGACCAAGCTTTCTACATGAAGATCGAGTAGTTGATCGCATTATTGACCGAGCATCAGTATTTTTATATTTGAAGAGAATTCAGATTTGGAGCTGACATTATTGAATTCTTGGATTATGTCAAATGTGTTGACTTTATTTATTGATTGTTTGAAAGAAATGAATGCACTGAAAAATGTTTTATTGTAAATATTTAAGAGATTTGAGATGTTTTTAGAAAAGGAGCTAAAGAACATAAAGTGGGTAGATTCAATGAATCTAACCTAACCCTAAGATCTATGAAGGAGATTAAGTGGAAAAAGATGAGTTAACCTAATTGAGGAATTATTAAGGGAACCTAAGCATTATGTATGTGTGTGCATGGCTAAAAAGAGGATGCTAGAAGATCAGTAGATGTTATTGACTATATAAGCAGAAAAGGCTAAAGGAGAAGTTTGGTGATTGCTTGAAGAAAAGTTCTGAGTAGATCAAAGATGGAGATGGAAAAGTTTCAAAGTTAGTAAACCAGCATTTGTGTACGGAATTGGATCTGATATTTTCAAAGTGAGTTGTATGTTTCTCAGATCAATACTGCTGCTACTTTCTAACCATTGTAACAGTCAAAATCCTTTTAATAGAGGTTGACCTAACAGTCATATGTTTAAATCCTTTGAACAAGGTTGCATTCTAATGGAATGTATGTAAGTCCTATAACAAGGCTCACTTCTAATAGAGTGATTGAAATCCTTTAACCGGGTCACACCTAATAGTGTGTATTGTAACCTTTGACAGGGTTGGATTTTAACCGAGCTCACTTGAGAAGAGTGAAAATAATAGTAGCATGTTACAAAGTGGTTTTTCCAAGATTGGGTTTCCACTATAAATCCTAGTGTCAATGCTTGTGTGAATGTTTTTGTTTGAACATATCTATGTTTTACAAGTTAGATAGATCTGGGTAGTGGACTACAATGTTATATGTTTCTATTATAGAATCAGTGATGACTGAGTTGGTTTTGGTTGTTAGATCTAATTTAAATAAATGTTTTTGAAGTTTGTTTTATACATCTAGACCTAAGAACAACTGATTCACCCCCCTTCTTTGTTGTTATAAATCATATTAACAGTGTCTAGCTTCCCTTTCAAAATGTAGACTCTAGTACACAAAAAAATTAAAACCATTCATATAATGTAAGGGAATATTCTAGAAAGCCTCTTTCATATAGACATGATTTTCTACTATGAAATATTTTGTTTATTTACCTTCAACACTATCGACTTTAAACTCTAATAAATATTTACTCACACAATAAAATAAAAATTAATCTAAAAATAGATATTAATTTTAAATATTTTTTCATAATTTACATTTGATTATGTCCAAACACCATGAAATAAACAAACTAAATAAGTCACCTTTGACCATGATGAGGCAGGGTGACCAAGATTTCAAGAATAGAGAGTGTGGATAATGAATAGGGAAAAGGTGATAGATAAGCTTCTCCTCCCTCCTTTGGGTGGGGATAATGGTTGAGGATAAATAAGCTATTTAGAAGGATAAGATAAACATGAATCACACAACTAAATTAATATTTTATGGTATATATGAATAGACATTAATTAAATAATTAAAATTTAATTAATTTATTTCAAGTTGTTTTAAGGTGTATATATTAACAATTAAGTTATAAATTACAAAAAAATGGTTCTAATGTGTCTTAATGTGTCAAAACGGTTAAAATGGTTTCATACAAAAATCAACTATATGACACTTGGGTTTCCTATGACAATCCACCAGTTTTCATATGACAACTAAGGTGTTAGAACTTAGAAAAAATTTAATGGCTTTGTCTTCTTTCCTTTGGTCTCTGCAATATTTTTCATGTCCCTGGCCTAAAACCCTTGTCAAATTTTCAAAAAACTAGCTGTTGGTGAGAAGAACCCTAAGTTTACCCTGGCCCTATTCTAATTTTGTGTTACCTTTTCAGGCCACTTAGTCCCTCCTTTCTACACATGACCTTTTTCTCTCTTGGTCTTCACTGAATCACATAATGATGTTTCATGTCCCTTTCTTATTCAGCGAACTGGCGATTACATATTTGTCGCTAGTTCTCCAGGTCCTCCGGAGGTTGGCATTTTCTTTTGGGGAATGAGCGAACATAGTGTTCACATAATCTCTAAATGTTTGGCGGTCTCATGTAAACATTAAGCAACCTGGTGAGTGGCTTGTCTTTACTTCAATCACGTATTTGTAAGGTGCTAGGCCTTCTTCATAAATGGTGATACATGTGGACCTGTGTCAGATTGAGGCTGATTTGTCAAATAGTTATTGGTTTCTAAGTGGTGACATTGGCATAGATTCCAGATCGATGATTGGTGCATATACTCATAGAATATTTTAAGCCTTTCAGAACATGCACCAACTATCCATTTCACTAGGTGTTCAAGTTAGTAATAAACGGTGGGTCCAAAATGACACATAGGTACAGTTGGTAATCTGTGATTGGTCCATGATATAATATGCTAGAAGTTGTCAGTGGGACCTAGTTTCTAGCTTGTCAGAGGGTCCTGACATTTGTAGAGAATCAATGATGGGCATAAGTTCTTAATGAATGTGTCAGACGCATGAGATCTTCAGATGACTGTTGATTTTACCTTTTTCAGAAGTGATAAAGTTTGGCGGGTCCACTGCTACATGTACTTAGTTAGCACGTGCAAAAAAATTCATGGCCCTAGCCTTTCTCCCCTGGTCTCTATAGTTATTTTTAGGTCCCTGCCTTTAGCCCTAGTTCAAAAATTCAAAAAACTAGTCGTTGGTGCAAAACATTTTGTTTTAACCCTGGCCTTATTCTATTTTGATGGTACTTTTCGCGGGTCACTTAAGGGTCCTAATTAGCATGTGCTTTATATTTTTCATCAGCCCCATTTAATTTTTTCTATCTTTACCTCGGCGGCCTTTAATATTTCCCTATGGTCCCTAGTGCTTTATTTTTCCTGAAAGCCTAAGTCTCAGCATTTAATTTTTCCTATGTTTTGGCTTAATATCTTTCAGCTAAATGCAAGGTTTTTGTTTTGGCTTAACCATCTTCATCTAATGGTTGTCATTAAAGCACAAGGGTTTTGTCAGAGGTATGCAAAGCTATGCCCACCATTTATTCTTTTCCATGAAGTAGCCTTTCTTTTCGAGTGGGTCCACTGCTAGGTAGGCTGACTTGGCAATATCTCATTGGTCCACGTGAGTATGAAGTGGAATGTTGTCAGTGGGACCTAGTTTCTGGATGTGTCAGTGGGTCCTGATCCTGTCAAAGAATTGATGAACGGTGTATAATCTCATCGAGTGTGTCAGAGGCTTAAGATCTTGTGATGGCAGTTGATTTTATATCTTGTCAAAAGGTTGTTAGGGTTGGGGAAAGATTCTTCATCTGATGGTGGGCATGAAATCTGATAGAATCTTGGAAGTCTTTGCAAACTTTAGATGGCCCTTGATTCTATTTAAAAGAAATACAAGGTGCGCGGGCCCAGGTAAATTTAAAGAATCTAATAGCTGCGATATAAAGTTGATCGAGATTTAAATTTTGACTGTTGATTCTCTGCTTGGTGCCATAAAGTAGCCGTTGTTGCCAGGGTTTCAATTTTTGAATGTTTTCAGCAATAGGAAGGACCAAAATTGATGGTTTTAGCAGCTAGAGTTGGTAAATTTGATTTTGCTTGCCATTGCAGTGTGGTCTAGGAATGTGATGAGTGTCTGTAGGGGTCTGTACCATGGAAGAATGTCTTGAGATGTTTTATAGGTGGGTGATCAGACTGGTTTTCTTGGTGAATTTATGGTCTTCAGTAGGCTTTCTCAGAGAAATATCATGACTGAAGATCAATTTTGGATCTGTTTGCTCGAGGCTGCCTAGTTTTCTTCCCCTACATTTATTTTGTGACTATTTCTAGTGGGTTTAGTGGTTGAAACCCTAACCCTAGTCACCCAAAGCTTGATGCATCCTCTTTGAGGATTCCAAGGTGATTAGGGAGTATAAGTGGCAGGATTTTTGGCTTAGTGGGGGTTCCAAAACATTTTTCTTTTGGTCCCTGGTTGTTGATAGTGTTATACTAATAGAGGAGTTGGATTTTGGGTCTTTCTCCTATGTTGGTGTTGTTTTGATTGTATATTGATCCTGAATATGTTAATGAAAATACTATTGAGTTTCAATCTTGCATTTTTGTATGTCTTCTTGTTTTGGTTCTGAGCTCATATATGTTAATGTCACAAAGTGTATTAGCATATGGTAAACAAAGAGTATTGTGAAGTCATCTCTGAGTTCCTAAAAAAGTTAGGATTAAAGTCTTTTATGTGGGTTTAGTGAGTTCACAACCAAGTAAGAATCTGATGTCCTTGTGTTTGAGGGAGAGGGGTAATAGGCAAAGCACTTATCCTAGATTCAATTGTGTTTGAGTTAAGGTCTTTAGTTGATGTATGTAATTGGGTGACTCTTTTCCCTAGGTTAAGGCACTGGTCCATCCTCTGGAGGCATTTCATTGTCATCAACCACACACAAACATTCAAATGATAAAATCTTAAAGCAGTTATTAAAGATTATATAGTTGTATATCATTTAGTGATTCCTTTCAAGAAGTGAATCAAGGGTACACCTACCTAAGCACTAAGGCTCAAAGTGTAGGAGGATCTCTTTTGATCCTTGTTAATTAGCCCTCTTCCTTGTAGACTTTGGAGTAGTGATAGAGTCAAAGTGTTATTTAAGTTATCCATCAAAGTATAAATCTAGAAGTGAAGATTAAAGAAACTCCCAACAAAATGGTGACTCTGCTGGGGAGAACAAAAAAGAAGTATATGTGTTAGGATTTCTGGTTGGGATTATATTGTAAATTCAAAATATTTTGTTGACCAGATAGAGATAAAAGGTTGTAAGTGCACTCTTGTTTTCCTATTGTATTTTAAGTAAAGATTTCCCATCTAGGTGGGTGGTGACTCAAGAGGTTAGAACCAGTGCTATATATTGTAAATCATGGAGAAGAGGAGGAATACTAGGTCCTTTGTTAGAAGGAATCTAGAGGTCACTCTAGAGGAATTGCCTAGATAGGAGAAGAAGAGTTGGATCAGAAGGAATGGTGAGTCTACTAGTGCTCCCATGAGAGAACAAAGAAATACTAGAGCTAGAGCACCACATGTTTCCTCAAGTGAGGATGGTTCGCAGGACAAAGTTTCTAGATCAGATGGTGGTCACTCTGAGGATAGATTTTATGATACCCCAGAGGTTGTATTTTAGGACAAGGGTTCATTGCCTATAGGTCAAGATGAATAGGCTAGAGAGATGGGTTTGGAGATTGATCTAGATCTTGATGAAGATAATTTCAAAAGAGAACCCATGAGACCAAGGCAAGTCCACTTCCCATATCAAAATCTTTCTGATATGGATGTCTCATCAGGTTCTGATGACATTATGGTAGATCTTGATGATTTAAATGCACTAAGGTTACAGTTGGTAGAATGAGATGCCATACATAAGAGGTTACAAGAGGAGAGAGAGGCTGGAAAGGTGAATGCTCTAATAGAAAGATAGTCTCTCCTTAGAAAGATTAATGAAATGAAGGAGAGAAACAAGATGCTTACTTTTGCTCCTAAAACTTTGTAGCGTGATGTCTTCGGTGATCTTGAGGCCTTGAGGAGTGAGAAAGAGTGCTCACTGCAAGATCAAGAATTTGGTAAGGAGGGCCCTGTGCTTAGACAAGTGCAAAGTTATGTTCCTTTGCCTAAAGACAAAGATGGGCATGAGATCACTAGGCCTATTGTTGCCACTGGTGAGAAAGGAAAGAAAAAGATGGTGGGACATCAAACAAGTAGATCATTGACAATACCTGGGGTCCCACCACCCAAATCAAATAGGGAGACAGAGATAGAAAGAAGAAGAAAAGAAGATGAGGACCTTGTAAGAGAATTAGAAAAGGATGAAATTGAAGCTTCCATTGTAGAAAAGAGAAGAAAGATCCAGTTCTTGAAGGCTTCATTAGCTAATGCTCTTGGTCCATCTACTACTGAACTAGGTATACCATCTATGACTACTACAATTCCACTTAGTAATGCTACTAGTTGAATTCCTTCTTCATCTGCTAGGATAGGTGTTGATCCTAGGCAGTAGTCAAATGCACAAATAAATGTAAATGCTAATGTTGATCCTAGGGTTAACACTAGTTTGAGCTTTCAAAGAAGACCTATGCAACTAGAAGGCTATAGGCAAATTAGTTTTGATGGAATTCCTAGCTGCCCAAATTCTTTTCCGAATGATATAAGAGATAAGGTACCTAAGTTTTCTGGTAATAATGCTATTAGTTGTGAGGAGCATCTTAGGTTATTTGTTGATATGCTTAATGATTATAAGGTAGAGCATGAGGATGTAGTCATGAAATTGTTTGTTCATTCTCTAATGGAGGATGCTAGAGATTGGTTTAAGAGACTTCCTGATAGATGTATTGATACTTGGGATTCCTTTGAGAGATGTTTTAAAGAGCAGTTGGTGATAGGCCTAATGCTAGTTTCATGTTGAATGAATTTAATACCATAAGGAAAAATCAGAATGAGACTGCAACTGAATTCAACATGAGATTTCAAAAGGGTATGCATAAGTTGTTCCAAGCTATGCAGTTAGATGACAATGTTTGTTTAACCACATACTTCAATGCATTTGATGGAAAGATGGGATATTGGTTGAGGGAAAAAGAACCAAGAACTCTTAGGGATTCTTTTAGGATTGTAGTCAATATTGAGAATAATATAAAAATATTAGGGAAATTGGGTGGAAAGAGAGATGACCCTAAGTTGTTTGGGGATAGAAAATAGAAAAAAGAAAATGATAAGAATGTTGGAGCTAGGAGGAAAGAAGAAGATAAATTGGATAAGGTACTCAATGCATTGAAGGATTTGAAGGCACCTACAAATAGAAACACCAGTGCTCCTGCCAATGAAAGGCTTCAGTTTAATAGCAATTTCAATAAGTAGAATAGATTGCAGAATTACCCCTACAACACCCAATGGAAGAATGGAAAGCCTATTGTCCCTGCTACAATAAATAACAATGACAGAGGTGTCCCTGACCCTCTACAAAAAGCTTCAATAAATGTCATGTAGGAAATACCTTGGTGTGTTGCATGCCAGTCCCCTCATTCTGTAGAGCATTGTATGGTTGCACACTCTATGGTTGCAAAGGAAGATTGTGGCAATGAGGAGATAGATCAAGAAGAAGATCAAGATGATGTTGGATGCAACATGGTTTCTTCATATCTAGGATATGAAGAGGATTCTAATTTTGATGAAGAGGTAGATGTAAATGTGAAGAGACACAATCAGGCCCTTTTTCATCAAGAAGTTTTTTATGATAGTGAAGACATTGATAAAAAGACATGTAACATGAACTCTTCTTCTAAGCTAGTAAATTTGAGAAGACCTTCTAGAGAAGAGATGGATAGAATTACTATAGAAATGATTGCCTAGGTGAAAACTAGAGGCATGGTGGCAAGGAATGCAAATGAGAAAGCTACAGGAGTATTTATAAAGAGTACCAACTCCGGAGAGCCTAGTGAGAATAAATCAAAAGGTGATCACATGGTGAAATTTAAGAATGTAAAAGGTAAGAATTGTGAGCCTAAGGGAGTTGGAATTGAAAAATTTTCTAGTGAGATTGAGAAGCCAGTTAATACAATGGCTAAGGTTGAAAAAATGAGGGTGGCCAATACACCTAATGTATTAGATAAGAAAAAGGATATTAAGGCAGTGCAGATTGAGATTCCTTCTTCTTATTGTTGATATGTTATCTATATTGTCCTAAATTACAGTTAAGGTTCCATTTTTAGAATTGTTGAGGATCCCTAAACACAAAGACAGAGCTATTGCATGGGTAGATAATGTTCATAACAATTATGTTGCATGCAATGGATTTCAGGATAAAGATTTGAAAGGTGTTGCTGCTTAGGGAATTGTGTCTCAAATTCCTCTAATATATTTGGACAGTTCTATCAATGTCAGCATTGAAAATATTGATCCATTATTTTTAAGTGTTCTTGTGAATGGAATGAAGCTAATGAATTGTATGATTGATAGTGGTTCCTCTAATACTATCATGCCTTTCAATATCATGGAGAGGTTGGGCCTTAAAGTTGATACAGTGCAAGGTAGATGTTGTGCAATGCATCAGAGGGAGGTACCAGTTATAGGGACTATCAATGCAATGCCATATAGGCTGGTGGCATATCTAGAGAAAGAGTTGACAATGAGTGTTTTGGTAGTGGAAATCTCTCCTCATTATGGAATGCTACTATCTAGAAGGTGGAGTGCTACCATGGGTGGAAGTTTACAGTGTGATCTGTCCTATGCCACTTTCAAGATTGATGATCAGTTTGTCAAGATTGAACAAGAGCCAAGAGTATGCCACATGATTGAGAGAAATATTGATAATGAAACTACATGTTTTGTGGATATAGATATTAATTCTTTTAGGGCAGAGATCCCTGTATTTGAGAATGAACATATTTTGTCACATATCTTTGTTGAGGTAAGTGTTGATTCTGTGAAGGGTGATTTGTGGGTAATGTACTTTGATGGTGCAAATTGCAAAGATGGAGTAGGAGTAGGTATCTTACTTATTTCTCCTGATGGAAACACCTACAAATTTTCTTTCACATTGAATTTATTTTGTACCAACAATATAGCAGAATATGAGGCATTATTGTTAGGATTGAGGTTGGAACAAAAGCATGATATTAAGTGTTTAAGTGTTCTTGCTGATTCTAAGTTGGTGGTGTCCCAAGTCAGGTCAATATATGCTTCCAAGAACAAAAGGTTAAAACAATATAGGAATGTAGTTTGGGACTTGATTGAACATTTTGATTCCTTCAATATTGAGTTGAAGGATAGGAGTAACAACAAGATGGTTGACTTGTTAGCCAATATTTCAATCAATCCCAATGATATTACATTTTTTGGTATCTCTAAAGTTGAAAGTTAGGCTAGGCCTAGTATACCAGACAATATTGAAAATTGGCAAGTTTTTGGTGATGATAATGATATCTTGAAGTTTATGAATTGTGAAGATTGGTATCATGGTCAGGAATTTGATTGTTTAGCCTTGGTGGAGTCTATAGAAGGAAAAGAGGTTGTCTTAGGCAATGAGGTCATTCAACTTAGAACTAACAAGGTACCCAAGGGGCTTGTTGTTTTGGAGACTATCTTTGATAACCAGGATAGAGTTCAAAAGAATATCAAAAGAGAAGATCATGCTGATCTAGAGGAGATAAATCTTGGAACACATGAGGCACCTAAGAAAGTATACATTGGTAGAGATATATCTCAAAAGGTAAAGAAATCTTTGATTGAATTATTGAGAAAATTTAGGCATGTTTTTGCATGGTCATATGATGACCTAAAGGTTTATAGAGAAGATTTGTTTCAGCATATTATTCCATTGAAAGAAGATGCTAAACCTTTCCGGCAAAAACAAAGGCCTATTAATCCCACTTTGGCACCTAGGATGCAAGAAGAGTTAATGAAGCTGAGAGATGCTGGAATTATCAAGCCTATTAGGCACTCTTCTTGGGTGTCAAACCTTGTTCCTATGAGCAAAAAGAATGGTGACATCAGGCTTTGTGTGGACTTCAGGAATTTGAACATCAGCTCATTAAAGGATAACTATTGTCTACTGAATATGGAAGCTATGTTGCAGAGAGTGACCAGATCAGAATTGATGTCTATGATGGATGGTTTCTCTAGTTACATTCAGGTAAATGTCAAAGTATCAGAGCAATTCAAGATAGATTTCACTACACCTTGGGGGACATATGCTTATGTGAGAATGCCTTTTGGTCTCACAAATGCAAGTGATACTTTTTAGAGGGCAATGGATGTTTCCTTTTTAGATTTTATAAATGATTTCCTTGTTGTATACCAAGATGATCTAACTACCTATTCCAAGAAGGAAGAAGACCATTGCACTCATTTAGAAAGAATATTTGTGACAGCCTTGGAATTTGGCATTTCTCTAAACCCAAGGAAATGTGCTTTTGGTGTCATTGAAGGTAAGTTGCTTGGCCACTTAGTTGGGAAGCAAGGAGTGAGAATTGACCCTTAAAGGGTAGCAGCTATTGATGAAATTTAGAGGCCAAAGAATGTTAAAGAAATTTAGTCCTTCTTTGGTTAGGTCAATTTCTTGAGGTTTGTGACAAATTTTGTAGAGGTTACTAGACCTATTTCTAAGATGTTGAAGAGAGGATCTACAATCAATTGGGAGGGTGAGCCTGATGAGGCATTCAAAAACATCAAGTAGGATATCAAAGATGCACCAGTGCTTAAGGCACCTGATTATAATGTCCCAATGCACATCTTTTCCTTTGCATCTTTTCACACTATTGCTGCAGTTTTGTTACAAAAGAACGAGGATGGTTTTGAATAGCCTATTGCATTTTTTAGTAGATCTTTGTAGGCTACAGAATTGAAGTATGACATAAATGAAAAACAAGCATATGCACTTGTGATGACAATCAACACTTTCTGGTGATACTTGATGGGGGCAGTTGTGATTGATTTTATGCCAAGTGTAGCTGTGAAGGATATTTTCTCATAGCAAGAGGTGTCTGGAAGAAGATGCAGATGGATCAATAGGATCCAAGAATTCAATGTTGAGGTCTAGATTACTAAATTGGTTAGAGGACAAGGATTGGAAAAAATGATGGCTCAATTCAATCTTGATGCAAATCAGGTAAATCATTTTGAAATTGATTATACATGTGATATGGATGATTATGTTTGGTATCAGGATATCATCTATTACTTGAGAAACATAAAATGTCCAGATAATATGAATGATAATCAGAAGAGGACATTGAAATTACAGGCCATCAAGTATGTAATTGTGAAATGTAAATTGTATAAAAAGAATTTGGATTGCATACTTTTGAAATGTATAGATGAAAATCAAGCTGATATATTGTTGAAATAAATGCATGAGGGAGTTTGTGGTGGGCATTAAATGGGTAAAACAACTACTCATAAAATCTTGAGAGTAGGATTCTCGTGGCCCACAATTTTCAAGGATGCAGAGCAATTGGTGAGGAGGTGTGATGCTTGTCAAAGGTTCTCTAGTAAGCTTAAATTTTTAGGTAATGTGCCATTAAAACTAGTAGAGGTACAGGCTCCTTTCCAATAATGGGGAATTGATTTCATAGGGGAGATACCAAACAAGTGTGGTGCAGGACACTCATGGATTTTAGTTGCCACTGATTACTTTACAAAATAGGTAGAGGCTATACTTACAAGAAATACAACTAGTAAGGTGGTAATCAATTTTATAATGAATAATATTGTTACAAGGTTTGGCTTCCTTGAGAGAATAGTAAGTGATAATGCCATGTGCTTCAGGTCTTCTGAATATAGGAACTTTTGCAAATGTTTAGGAATTTAGATTTCTAATTCCTCACCTTATCATCCACAAGGAAATGGTTAGGCATAATATACTAATAAGAGTTTGATTAAGATTTTAAAGAGGATTCTTGAAAAGAATAAGAGGGCATGGAATTCAAAGCTGCCATTAGCTCTATGGGCTGATAGGGTAACTGTGAAGAGGGCAATTGGTTGTGCACCATTTGACTTAGTATATGGAATACATGCAAGAATGCCTTAGAATAACTTACTAGAAATGTATAAATTTGTTTAGTTATATGATGATGACATAGATGATGAGATGCAATTGAGAATTGAGAACCTCATTAGGTTAGATGAGACTAGAAGAGAGTCAATTGCAAGAAATGCTAAATTGCAGTTGCAAGTTAAGAATTATATGACAAGAAGACTGTTGACAGAAGGTGTGAACCTGGTGATTTGGTGTTAGTGTGGAATGCCAAACTGGAGGATAAGGGAAACCATGGTAAATTTGTTCCAATTTAGCTGGGGCCATATCTAATTCATGAGAAATGGGGCCAAGATTCATATATTGTCAAGGAATTAAATGGTGATATTCAAGAATTGCCTGTTCATGGACAATTCTTGAAGAAATACTTCAATTGAAGGTATTCTATTTTCCATGAATAGTAGTTAGGTTTGTACATTTTGTAAATTCTAAATAAGCTACTTGCCCCTACCCTATTTTGTCCTGGTCTATCTAATTTTGGTCCTATTGCCTTTTTTGCCTTGCTTGTTCCCTGTTGTCTACAAATCTTCCAGTGTGATGGTCTGCTATAACTAGTGATTCTAAGTCCTTGCTATGCCTATAGGAGGCATACATCCCAAAGAAGAGCCACTTTTAGCATGTGAAAATTTTTTTATGGCGTTGGCCCTACTCCCCTGGTCTCTACAGTTATTTTTAGGTCCTTACATTTAGCCCTAGTTCAAAAATTCAAAAAACTAGCCGTTGGTGCAAAACCCTTTGTTTTAACCCTGGCCTTATTCTATTTTGATTTTACCTTTCACAAGTCACTTAAGGGTCCTAATTCACATGTGCTTTATATTTTTGGTCAGCCCCATTTAATTTTTTCTAAGTCTTTACCCCGGCAGCCTTCGATATTTCCCTATGGTCCCCAAGGCTTTATTTTTCCCAAAAGCCTAGGTCTCAGTGTTTAATTTTTCCTATGTTTTAGCTTAATGTCTTTTCAAGCCTATATCTATCACCATCTTCATCTAACAGCTATCATTAAAGTGCAAGGGTTTTGTCAGAGTTATGCGAAGCTGCACCCACCGTTGATTCTTTTATGTGATGTATCCTTTCTTTTCAAGGGGGTCCACTACTAGGTAGGCTGACATGGTAGTATCTCATTAGTCCATGGGAGTATGAAGTGGAATGCTATTAGTGGGACCTAGTCTCTAAATGTGTTAGTGGGTCTTGATCCTGTCAGAGAATTGATGAATGATGTATAATCTCATCGAGTGTGTCAAAGGCTTAAGATCTTATGATGGCCATTGATTTTGTATCTTGTCAGAAGGTTGTTAAGGCTATGGAAAGATTCTTCATCCAACGGTGGGCATGAAATCTGATAGAATCTTGGAAGTCTTTAAAAACTTCAGTTAGTCATCGATTCTATTTAAAAGAAATACAAGGTGCACGGGCCTGGGTAAATTTAAAGGATCTAACAGCTACGATATAAAGTTGATCAAGGTTTAAATTTTGACTACTAATTCTCTACTTGGTGCCATAAAGTAGCCGTTGTTGCTAGGGTTTGAATTTTTGAATGTTTTCAATGACAGGAAGGACCAAAATTGATGGTTTTAGTGGCTGGAGTTGGTAAATTTGACTTTTCTCACCATTGTAGTGTGGTCCAAGAATGTGATGAGTGTCTGTAGGGGTTTGTACCATGGAAGAATGGCTTGAGATGTTTTATAGGTGGGTGATCAGACTAGTTTTCTTGGTGAATTTATGGTCTTTAGTATGCTTTCTTAGAGAAATATCATGACTGAAGATCAATTTTGGATATGTTTGCTCGAGGCTACCTGGTTTTCTTCCCCTGCATTTATTTTGTGACTATTTCTAGTGGGTTTAGTGGTTGAAACCCTAACCCTGGTCACTTGAAGCTTGATGCATTCTCTTTGAGGATTCCAAGGTGATTAGGGAGTATAAGTGGTAGGATTTTTGGCTTAGTGGGGGTTCCAAAACATTTTTATTTTGGTTCCTGGTTATTGATAGTGTTATACTGATAAAGGAGTTGGATTTTGGGTCTTTCTCCTATCTTGGTGTTGTTTTGATTGTATATTGATCTTGAATATGTTAATGAAAATACTATTGAGTTCCAATCTTGAATTTGTGTATGTCTTTTTGTTTTGGTTCTGAGCTCATATATGTTAATGTCACAAAGTGTATTAGCATATGGTAAACAAAGAGTATTGTGAAGTCATCTTTGAGTTCCTATCAAAGTTAGGATTAAAGTCTTTTATGTGGGTTTAGTGAGTTCACAACCAAGTAAGAATCTGATGTCCTTGTGTTTGAGGGAGAGGGGTAATAGGTAAAGCACTTATCCTGGATTCAATTATGTTTGAGTTAAGGTCTTTAGTTGATGTATGTAATTGGGTGACTCTTTTCCCTAGGTTAAGGCATTGGTCCATCCTTTGGAGGCATTTCATTGTCATCAACCACACACAAACATTCAAATGATAAAATCTTAAAGTAGTTAGTAAAGAGTATATAGTTGTATATCATTTAGTGATTCCTTTCAAGAAGTGAATCAAGGGTACACCCACCTGAGCACTAATGCTCAAAGTGTAGGAGGATTTCTTTTGATCCTTGTTAATTGGCCCTCTTTCTTGTAGACTTTGGAGTGGTGATAGAGTCAAAGTGTTATTTAAGTTATCCATCAAATTATAAATCTACAAGTGAAGATCAAAGGGAACTCCAAACATACTTGATTTGGCATCTCCTTATTGGTCGATGAAGGTTGACATGGAGCTTGTCAATGGGACTTGAGTTAGAAAGATTGATCAACAGTTGGTGCATGATCTAATGGAATATTCTTCCTCCTTTATATCATGCACCCACCATCCATTTTGATGCATGAGGGTTAGTGGGTCCTGTGTCAGATGTGACTAGCTGGTTTTCAACAAATGGTGTGATAACAAGTGGCACAAAGTGGGCCCGGGAAGGGGTCTAAAGTCTAGTAGTCTAGATAAAAGGTTAGCGGATCCAAAAAAATTTAAGGGATTCATTCATTCATGCAATAAAATGGAGGTGCTCCAAATTGACTAGCCATTCAGTGAACAAGCATTTGTGTAGTCGCTAAATAAAATGGTGGAGACATAAGGTGTTTTGTGAATGGACGATTCCCTTCAGTCACTGATTTGCTAAATGTGACCGAGGTGAGTTTTATTTCCTTTGTTTGTTGAATCTCTGAGTTAAGCTTGGGTTAGGAATTTCATTTCACAAATAGGAATGACTTTGTCACATAGTTGCCAAGTGTAAACCCAGGGATATTCATTGAGTTAAGTCATAAGGCCTGGGAAGGAAGAGGATCTGACGGTCGTGACTTAAAGTTGATCAAGATTTAAATGTGGACTATTGATATGCTACTGGCACCATGGAAATGACCATTGTAATTCAAATTCAAATTTGTAGAGGGTTTTAGTGACAAGGACTGGAATTGAATGCTTTTGCGGTCAGATTTTGTAGAATTGGTTTTGTTGACTATTACAGTGTGGTCCAGGGTGTTTGATGATTATTTGCAGGGGATTTTTGTACCATGATGGTGTTGCTTGAGGTGTGTTGTAGGTGGGAAATCTGATCAATAAGTCTAATAGATTCATGATTCTTGGTACAGATCAGAGAATTACCATTTGTGAGGATCATCCTGGGATCTGGCTTCTCCAGGCTGCTTGGGTTTCCCCCTTCTTGTAGCAAATTTTGGCCTATTTCTAATTGGTCTAGTGGGTGAAACCCTAACCCTAGTCATCTGTAGCTTGTTGCATCCTATTTTGGGATTTCAAGATGACTAGGGGGTGTATATATGGCAGAAGTTTTTCTATTTTTTGGTTGTTGATGGTATCATACTAAGCAAGGAGAGCCTAGATTTTGGGTCTATTTCCTTAGCATTTTTTTGTTTGATAATGTATTGATTCTGCAAATTTTAATGAGAATAAATTTGGATTCCAATTTCATATTTTTTTTTGTCTTCTTGTTTTGTTCTTGAGCTCATATATGTTGATTTCACAAAGTAGGTTAGCATATGGTAAACAAAGAGTATTTTGAAATTATCTTTAAGTTCCTAACAAAGTTAGGATTAAAGTTTTTGAGGTAGTTTTAGTGAGTTCATGGCTAGATAAGGATTTGATGTCCTGACATGTGAGTGAGAAGGATAATAGGCAAAGTACTTATCTTGAATTCAAGTGTGTTTGAGTTAGGGTTTTTAATTGATGTATGCTATCAAGTGACTCTATGCCCTAGGTTAAGACATTGATCTCTTCTCTAGAGGTAGTCCATCATCATCAATCACACACACAACTTAAATGATAAAATATTTCAATCAGTTAGTAAGGGGTATAGTTGTATAATATTTTATGATTCATTTGAAGAAGTGAATCAAGTGTACACCTGCCTAAGCATTGAGGCTCAAAGTGTAGGAGGATCTCCTTGATCCTTGTTAATTGGCCCCTTTCCTTGCAGAATTTGGAGTGGTGATAGAGTTAGAGACATTAAGTTGTCAATCATAGTGTATACCTACAAGTAGAAAAGAAAAGGGGAACCAACACAATGGTGACTCTGCTGGGGAGAGTCTAAAGATAAAGTTTTTAAGTGCACTCCTATTTTTCTTGTAGTATTTAGTTAAGGATTTCATACTTTGCTGGGTGGTGACTCAAAAAGGTTAGAACTAGTGCTAAAAACTATGAATCATGGAAAAGAGAAGGAATACTAGGTCCTTTGTCAAGAAGAATCCAAAGATTGCTCTGGAATAGTTACCTAGGTAGGAAAAGAAGAGTTGGATTAGAAGACATGGTGAGTCTACTAGTGCTCCCATAAGAGAACAAAGAAATACTAGAAATAGAGCACCAGATGTTTCCTCAAATGAGGAAGGTTCACAAGATAGAAGTTCTAAATCAGACAGTGGCCACTTTGAAGATAAATTTTATGATACCCTAGAGGTATTATTTCAAGATAAGGGTTCATAGCCTTTAGGTCAGGATGAACAAGCTAGAGAAAGAGGTTTGGGACTAGATTTAGATCCTAATGAGGATATGTTCATAAGGCAACCCATGAGACCAAGATAGGTCCATTTCCCATATCAAAATATCACTGATATGGATGTGTCATCAAGTTCTGATGATATTATGATAGACCCAGATGATTTGAATGCACTAAGGTTACAATTGGTAGAGTAGGATGCCATACATAAGAGGTTACAAGAGGAGAGAGAAGATAAAAATGTGAATGCTCTAATAGAAAGAGAGTCTCTTCTAAGAAAGATTAATGAAATGAAGGAGAGAAACAAGATGCTTGCTTCTACTCCTAAAACTTTGCAGCATGATGGTTTTGGTGATCTTGAAGCTTTAAGAAGTGAGTAGGAGCACTTGTTGTAGGATCATGAGTTTGATAAGGAGGGCCCTATGGTTAGACAAGTTCAAAGCTATGCTTCCCTCCCTAAGGATAAAGATGGGCATGAGATCACTAGGCCTACTATTGCTGCTGGTGAAAGAGGAAAGAAAAATATGGTGGGACAACAAACAAGCAAATCATTGACAATACTAGGGGTCCCACCACCCAATTCAAATAAGGACACAAAGATGGAAAGAAGAAGAAAAGAAGATGAGGACCTTACAAAAGAATTAGAAAGGGCTGAAATTGAAGCCTCCATTGCAGAAAAGAGGAGAAAGATCTAGTTCTTGAAGGCTTCATCTGCTAATGCTCTTGGCCCATCTGTTACTAAACTAGGTATTGCATCTATGACTACTATTGTTCCACTTAGTACTGCTACTACTAGTTCAATTCCTTCCTCATCTACTAGGATAGGTGCTGATCCTAGATAGTAGTCAAATGCACAAGTAGATGGAAATGTAAATATAAATGTTGATCCTATGGTTAACACCAGTTCAAGTTTCCAAAGAAGACCTATGCAACTAGAAGGATATAGGCAAATTAGCTTTGATGGAATACCTGGTTACCCAAATGTTTTTCCAAATGATATAAGAGATAAGGTACCTAAGTTTTTTGGTAATAATGCTATTAGTTGTGAAGAAAATATTAGGTTATTTGTTGATATGCTTAATGATTATGAGGTAGAGCATGAGGATGTAGTCATGAAACTATTTGTTCAATATTTAGTGGAAGATGCTAGAGTTTGGTTTAAGAGACTTCCTGACAGATGTATTGACACTTGGGATTCTTTTGAAAGATGTTTCAAAGAAAAATATGGTGATAGGCCTAATGATAGCTTCATGTTAAATGAATTCAATACCATAAGGAAAAATCAAAATGAATCTGTAGCTGAATTTAATATGAGATTTTAGAAGGGCATGCATAAGTTGTTTCAAGTTATGCGGTTAGATGACAATGTTTGTTTAACCACATACTTTAATGCATTTGATGGAAAGATGGGATATTTTTTGAGGGAAAAAGAACCAATAAATCTTAGGGATGCTTTTAGGATTTTTGTCAACATTGAAAACAATATGAAAATATTAGGAAAATTGGGTGGGAAAAGAGACAATCCAAAGTTGTTTGGAGATAGAAAGTATAAAAAGGATAATGAGAGAAGTGTTGGAAATAAGAAGCAAGAGGAAGATAAATTAGATAAGTTGTTGAATTCATTAAAGGATTTGAAAGCACCCACAAATAGGAATAGTAATGTTCTTGTTAATGAAAAGCTTCAATTCAACAACAATTTCAATAGGCAGAATAGATTGCAGAATTATCCCTATAACACCCAATGGAAGGATGGCAAGCCTATTGTCCCTGTTGCAAGAAATAATAATGACAGAGTTGTCCTTGATCCTTTAAAAAATTATTCTATAAATGTTATAGAAGATACACCATGGTGCACAACATGCCACTCCCCTCACTCTGCAAAACATTGTGTGGTTGCACAATCCATGTCAACATATCAAAATGATAGTAATGAAGAGTTAGATCAAGAAGAGGCCCATGATGACATTGGGTGCAATATGGAAACTTCATATCTAGGATATGAAGATGATTGTAATATTGATGAAGAAGAAGATGTATGCTCAAAGAGAAAAAATTAGGCACTTTTCCATCAGGAGGTATTTTCTGATGATGATGGTATTGATGAAAATACATGTAACATGATTTCCTCCTCTGAGCTAGTGAATTAAAGAAGACCTTCAAGAGAAGAGATGGATAGAATTACTATAGAAATGATTGCCCAAGTGCAAACTAGAGGCATGATGGCAAGGGTTGCAAATGGGAAGGCTGCAGGAATTTTCATAAAGAACACCAACTCCAGAGAACCGGGTGAGAATAAGTCAAAAAATGATCATATGACAAGGTTCAAGAATGTAAAAGGTAAGAAATGGGAAACTAAGAGAGTTGGATTTGAAAAAAATTCTAATGAGATAGAGAAGCCAGCTAACACAATGGCTAAAGATGAAAAGATGAATGTCACCAATACATCTAATGTATCAGATAAACAAAAGGACACTAAAGTAGTGTAGATTGAGATTCCTCCCTCTACTCCTGTTGATATGTTAGATGTATTGTCTCAGGTCATAGTTAAGGTTCCATTGTCAGAATTATTGAAGATCCTTGAACATAAGGATAGAGCTATTACATGGGTAGATAATGTTCATCATAATGATTTTGCATGCAATGAATCTCAAGCTAAAATTTTGAAGAAGGTAGAGGCTCAGGGATTGGAATCTCAAATTCCACCTATATACTTGGATAGTGCTATCAATACCAGCCTTGAAAACATAAATCCATTCTTTTTGAGTGTCCTTATGAATGGAATGAAATTGAGGAACTGCATGATTGACTCTGGTGCCTCTAATACTATTATGCCTTTTAAGATCATGGAGAAGTTGGGCCTTAAATTTGATACAGTTCAAGGTAGATGTTGTGCAATGGATCAGAGAGAAGTGCCAGTTATTGGCACTATAAATGCAATGCCTTATAGATTGGTAGCCTATCCAAAGAAAGAATTAACAATGAGTGTTTTGGTGGTGGATATACCTCCTCATTATGGGATGCTATTATCTAGAAGATGGAGTACTACCATGGGTGGAAGTTTACAATGTGACTTGTCCTATGCAACCTTCAAGATTGATGACCAGTTTATCAAGATTGATCGAGAGCCAAGAGTATGCCACATGATTGAAAGGAATATTGATCATGAGACTACATGCTTTATGGATACTGATATAAATGCTTTTAGGGTAGAAATCCCTATGCTTGAGAAGGAGCCTATATTTCCATCTATCTTTGTTGAGGTAAATGCTAAATCTGTGAAGGGTGATTTGTGGGTGATTTACTTTGATGGTGCTAGCTACAAAGATGGAGCAAGGGTAGGTATTTTACTTATTTCTCCTGATGGAAACACCTACTAGTTTTCTTTCACATTGAATTTCTTTTGTACCAATAATATAGTAGAATATGAAGCATTGTTGTTAGGAATGAGATTTGTACAAAAGCATGGAATTAAATGCATAAAGGTTATTGGAGATTCTGAATTGGTGGTGTCCCAAGTTAGGTCAGTGTATGCTTCCAAGAACAAGAGGTTGAAACAATATAGGAATGCAGTGTGGGACTTGATTGAATGTTTTGATGCCTTCAATTTTGAATGGAAGGATAGAAGTAATAATAAGATGGCTGATTTGTTAGCCAATATTGCAATCAATCCCAGTGATATTACTTTTTCTAGCCTCTCCAAAGTTGAAATTCAGACTAGGCCTAGTATACTAGATAATGTTGAAAATTGGAAAGTCTTTGAGGATGACCAGGATATTTTGAAATTTATGAGTTGTGAAGATCAATATCATGGTCAAGAATTAGATTTTTCAGCCTTGGTTGAGATTATAGAAGGAAAAGAGGTTGTCTTTGGCAATGAAGTTATTCAACTTAAAACTAACAAAGTTCCTAAGGGACTTGTTCTTCTTGAGACTATGTTTGATAACCAAGATAGAGTTCAGAAGGATAGTAAAAAGGAAGATCACATGGATTTAGAAGAGATAAATCTTGGAACACAAGAAACACCTAAGAAGGTGTACATTGGTAGGGATATGTCTCAAAAGGTAAAGAAATCTTTGATTGAATTGTTAAAAAAATTTAGGCATGTTTTTGCATGGTCATATGATGACCTAAAGGTTTATAGAGAAGACTTATTTTAGCATATTATTCCTTTGAGAGATGATGCTAAACCTTTTAGGAAAAAACAAAGGCCTATTAATCCAACATTGGCACCCAAGATGTAGGAAGAATTGATGAAGCTAAGAGATGCTAGAATTATCAAGCCCATTAGGCATTCTTCTTGGGTGTCAAATCTTGTCCCTGTTAGGAAGAAGAATGGTGACATCAGACTTTGTGTAGATTTCAGAAATTTGAACATTAGCTCATTGAAGGATAACTATTGTCTGCCCAATATGGAAGCTATGTTGTTGAGAGTAACCATATCTGAATTGATGTCTATGATGGATGGTTTCTCTGGTTATAATCAGGTAATTGTAAAGGAATGAAAACAATTCAAGAAAGCTTTTATAATGCCTTGGGGGACATATGTTTATGTGAGAATGCCTTTTGGTCTCACAAATGCTGGTGCAACTTTTCAAAGGGTAATGGATGTTGCCTTTTCAGATTTTATCAATGATTTCCTTGTTGTTTATCAAGATGATTTAACTGCTTATTCCAAGAGGGAAGAAGACCATTGTACTCATTTAGAGAAAATATTTGTGAGGGCTTTGGAATATGGCATTTCATTAAACCCAAGGAAATGTTCTTTTGGTGTCACCGAGGGTAAGTTGCTTGGCCACTTGGTTGGCAAGAAAGGAGTTAGAATTGATCCTCAGAGGGTGGCAGCCATTGAAAAGATTCAGAGGCCAAAGAATGTTAAAGGAATTCAGTGCTTCTTTGGTTAGGTAAGCTTCTTGAGAAGATTTGTAACAAAATTTCTTGAGGTCACTAGACCTATCTCCAAGATGTTAAAGAAAAGATCTACTATTACATGGGAAGGTGAGCCTGATGAAGCTTTCAAGAATATCAAGCAAGTTATTAAAGATGCACCTATTCTTAAGGCACCTGATTATAGTATCCCAATGCATATCTTCTCTTTTGCATCTTTTCATACTATTGTTGCAGTCTTGTTGCAGAAAAATAAGGAAGGTTATGAGTAGCCTATTGCATTTTTTAGTAAATCTTTGCAGGCTGCTGAATTAAAGTATGACATCAATGAAAAACAAGCATATGCACTTGTCAAGGTAGTCAAGGATTTTAGATGTTATTTTATGGGAGCAATTGTGATTGCCTTTGTACCAAGTGTAGCAGTCAGAGATATTTTCTCACAGCAAGAGATGTCTGGGAGAAGGTGTAGATGGATCAATAGGATCCAAAAATTCAACATTGGTATCCAAATTACTAAATTGGTTAGAGGACAAGGATTGGAAAAATTGATGGCTCAATCCAATCTTGATGCAAATTAGATAAATCAAACTATGATTGATTATACTTGTGATATGGATGATTGTATTTGGTATCAATATATCATCTGTTACTTGAGAAACATGAAATGTCTAGCAGACATGAATGATAATCAGAGGAGGACATTAAAATTATAGGCCATCAAGTATGTGATTGTGAAATGTAAATTGTATAGAAATAATTTAGACTACATACTTTTGAAATGTGTGGATGAAAATTAGGCTAACAAGTTGTTAAAAGAAATGCATGAGGGAGTTTGTGGTGGGCACTATATGGGTAAAACCACTGCTCATAAAATCTTGAGAGCAAGTTTCTGGTGGCCCACAGTCTTCAAGGATGCATAACACTTGGTAAGGAGGTGTGATTCTTGTCAAAGGTTATTTGGTAAGCTTAAATTTTTAGGCAATGTGCCCTTAAGGCTAGTGGAAGTACAAGCTCTTTTCCAACAATGGGGAATAGATTTCATTGGTGAGATACCAAACAATTCTAGTGGAGGACATGCATGGATACTAGTTGCCACTGATTACTTCACTAAGTGGGTAGAGGCTGTCCCTATAATAAATGTAACTAGTAAGGTGGTAATTGATTTTTTACTAAATAATATTGTTACAAGGTTTGGTTTCCCTGAGAGGATAGTCAATGACAATGCCATGTGCTTCAAGTCTATTGAGTACAAATAATTCTGCAAAGGTCTAGGAATTCAGAGGTCAAATTCCTCACCTTATCATCCACAAGGAAATGGACAAGTAGAATCATCTAACAAGAGCTTGATGAAAATCCTAAAGAGGATTCTTGATAAGAATAAGAGAGCATGGAATTCAAAGTTGTCATTAGCTCTATGGGTTGATAGGGTGACTGTGAAGAAGGCAATTGGTTGTGCACCATTTGATCTAGTATATGGAATACATGCAAGAATGCCTCAAAATAATTTATTGGAAATGTACAAGTTTGTTCAATTATATGATGATAATATAGATGATGAAATGTAGTTGAGAATTGAAGATCTCATCAAATTGGATGAAACCAGAAGAGAGTCAGCTTCAAGGAATGCCAAATTGTAGTTGCAGGTTAAGAATTTGTATCACAAGAAAACTATTGAAAGAAGGTTTGAACCTGGTGATTTGGTACTAATTTGGAATGCCAGATTGGAGGATAAAGGAAAACATGGTAAATTTGATCCACTTTGGTTAGGGCCATATCTAATTCATGAGAAATGGGGCCAAGATTCATATATGATCAAAGAATTGAATGGTGAAGTTCAGGAATTGTGAGTTCATGGACAATTCTTCAAGAAATAATTCAGTTGAAAGTATTTTATTTCCATGAACAGTAGTTAGGTCTATATATGTTGTAAATTCTATAAGTAGTTGCCTGCTCCCTATTCTTTTCTAGCTTAGTTTGTAGGTTTTTGCTCTCTATTGTTTAGTTTTTGTCTAGTAGGTGGTCTACTTTAACTAGTGATTCAAGATTCTTGATGTGCCTGTAGGAGCCACACATCCCCAGACAGAGCCACTGTTAGCACTCAAAAAAAATTTCATGGCTTTTTCTTCTTTCCTTTGGTCTCTACAATATTTTTCATGTCCCTGGCCTAAAACCCTTGTCAAATTTTCAAAAAACTAGCCGTTGGTGAGAAGAACCCTAAGTTTACCCTGGACCTGTTCTAATTTTGTGTTACCTTTTCAAGCCACTTAGTCCTTCCTTTCTACATGTGACCTTTTTCTCTCTTGGTCTTCACTGAATTGCATAATGATGTTTCATGTCCCTTTCTTATTCAGTGAACTGGCGATTACATGTTTTTCGCTAGTTCTCTAGGTCCTCCGACAATTGATATTTTCTTTCGGTGAATGAGTGAACATAGTGTTCACGTAATCTCTAAATGTTTGGCAGTCTCATGTAAACATTAAGCAACCTGGTGGGAAGCTTGTCTTTCCTTCAGTCATGTATTCACAAGGTGCTAGGCCTTCTTGATAAAGGGTGATACATGTGGACCTGTGTCAGATTGAGGCTGATGTGTCAAATAGTTATTGGTTGTCGAGTGGTGATGTTGGCATAGATTCTAGATCAATAGTTGGTGCATATACTCATAGAATCTTTTAAGCCTTTCAGAACATGTGCCAACCATCCATTTCACCAGGTGTTTAGGTCAGTAATAAACGGTGGGTCCAAAATGGCATGTAGGTACAATTGCCAATTTATGATTGGTCCATGTTATAATATGCTGGTAGTTGTTAGTGGGACCTAGTTTCTAGCTTGTCAGAGGGTCCTGACATTTATAGAGAATCAATGATAGGCATAAGTTCTTAAGGAATGTGTCAGACACATAAGATCTTCAGACAACTATTGATTTTACCCTTTTCAGGAGTGATAAAGTTTGGTGGGTCCACTACTATGTGTACTCGATTTTCTGTCTCCTTATTGGTCGATGAAGGTTTACATGGAGCTTGTCAGTGGGACCTAAGTCAAAAAGATTGATTGATAGTCGGTGCATGAACTAATGGAATATTCTTCCTCCTTTAGATCATGTGCTCACCATCCATTTTGATGCTTGAGGGTTAGTGGGTCCTGTGTCAGATGTGACTAGGCAGTTTTCAATGAATTATGTGATGACAAGTTGCACAAAGTGGGCCTAGGTAGGGGTCTAAGGTCTAGCAGTCTGGATAAAAGGTTAGCAGCTCTAACAAAATTTAAGGGGTTCATTCATTCATGCAATAAAATGTAGGTGCTCCAAATTGACTAGCGATTTAGTGAACAAGCATTCGTGTAGTCACTAAATAAAATGTTGGAGACATAAGGTGTTTTACGAATGGGTGATTCCCTTCAGTCACTGATTCGCTATATGTGATCAGGGTGAGTTTTATTTCCTTTGTTCATTGAATCACTGAGTTAAGCTTGGGTTAGGAATTTCATTTCATGAATAGGAATGGCTTTGTCGCATAGTCGCCAAGTGTAAACCTAGGGATATTTGTTGAGTTAAGTCATAAGGCCCAGGAAGGAAGAGGATCTGACGATCATGACTTAAAGTTGATTGAGATTTAAATGGGGACCATTGATATGCTATTGGTGCCATGGAAATGACCGTTGTAATTCAAATTCAAATTTTTAGAGGGTTTTAGTGATAGGAAGGATTGGAATTGAATGCTTTTGTGGCTAGATTTGGTAGGATTGGTTTTGCCGACTATTGCAGTGTGGTCCAGGGTGTCTGATGATTATTTGTAGGGGATTTTTGTATCATGATAATGTTGCTTGAGGTGTGTTGTAGGTGGGAAATCAGATCAATAAGTCTAATAGATTCATGATTCTTGGTACAGATCAGAGAATTACCATTTATGAGGAGCATTCTGGGATCTACTTGCTCCAAGCTACTTGGGTTTCCACCTTTTTGTAGTTAATTTTGGGTTGTTTCTAATTGGTCTGGTGGGTGAAACCCTAACCCTAGTCATTCGTAGCTTGTTGCATCCTATTTTGGGATTTCAAGATGACTAGCGGGTGTATATATGGCAAAAGTTTTTCTATTTTTTGGTTGTTGATGGTATCATACTGAGCAAGGGGAGCCTGGATTTTGGGTCTATTTCCTTAGCATTTTGTTTTTTGATAATGTATTGATTCTACAAATTTTAATGAGAATACATTTGGATTTCAATTTCATATTTGTGTATGTCTTCTTGTTTTGTTCTTGAGCTCATATATGTTGATTTCACAAAGTGGGTTAGCATATGGTAAACAAATATTATTTTGAAATTATCTTTAAGTTCCTAAAAAAGTTAGGATTAAAGTCTTTGAGGTAGTTTTAGTGAGTTCATGGCTGGATAAGGATTTGATGTCCTGACATGTGAGTGAGAAGGATAATAGGCAAAGCACTTATCGTAAATTCAAGTGTGTTTGAGTTAGGGTTTTTAGTTGATTTATGCTATCAGGTGATTCTATGCCCTAGGTTAAGGCACTGATCTCTTCTCTAGAGGTAGTCCATCATCATCAATCTCACACACAAATTAAATGATAAAATCTTTCAATCAATTAGTAAGGGGTATAGTTGTATAATATTTTATGATTCCTTTGAAGAAGTGAATCAAGGGTACACATGCCTAAGCATTGAAGCTCAAAGCGTAGGAGGATCTCCTTGATCCTTGTTAATTGGCCCTTTTGCTTGCAGACTTTGGAGTGGTGATAGAGTCAGAGACATTAAGTTGTCAACCATAGTGTAAACCTGCAAGTAGAAAAGAAAAGGGGAACCAACATAAGGGATTCAATGAAATGTCATATGATACTTGGGTGACTCTCCTACGATGCTATACATGAATGGAGATGACACTTGATTTGGACTTGGAATGTCATACAAAACTCTACTAGTTATCATACGACAAACTGTGGAGCAAAAGTTGAAAATGTGTAAAATGATAAAAAAAAATCCTAAAAATTGATATAAAAACATGTGAAGGGTCCTTTGCAACAATACAAGGGTCCTATTTTAGTTCCAACTTCTCTTCAAGTTGAGCCTCTAATTGATTAGATAGGGTATCGTACATTTCTGTCATCCTGTCAATTCATTTTAAGTATGGGAGGTCTGGGAAAAATCCTCCAAAGGAAATTACAACCTTTCTAATTTGAGCTTCCAAATTCAATAAGTCAAAGAATTTGGTTATCCTTCTTCCAATCTCATCTTCATCCAACATATTCCTTATTACATCTTCATCATCACATCCCTCGTGCTCCTTGATAGTACCAATGTGGGGGATGAGTATCTTTCTGGTATTGTTAATAAAGTCCTCAAAGTCCACATACATGTACACACCAGATGCCATCTTGAAGTGATTTAACCATATACTAAGTTGTGGTAATACCCTCTTACCAATCAGGAAGCTTGACACTCTGAACAGTCCAGTAGCAAAGGTCCCTTTTCTATGAGGTGCAAGGTGCTCTTTATATCTCCAAATTAGTTTCCATATAAAATCTAATTGGAAAATTATTGGTGGCACATATGTGGGGAGTATATGTGGGGGTTGTGGGCATCCATAGACTCTAATCAAAGTGTGGTTTTGGCCCAAATAGAAGTGACCCAAGTTATGACTCATCTACCACTTGTCAACATATTCTTTAGGCCTAAGAAGCTTTAACATCCTAACTGGTAACCTTATTATGTTTGTTCCCAACATATTCAAAATTGGCAAGACTATCCAATTTTGGAATGTACAGAAGTCATTTTCATTTGAGGTGTAGTTCCACACTCTCAACCATAACTACACTCAATTAGATTGTCCCTGAAATATTATCCTTGGTCTCAGCAAATGCCCACCCAAACTATCAACATTGTAATACAAAATCATATGCATTAAGAGACAATAATGCATAAATTTTTCTAGCCTCTTATCTTCTTTGATCATCAAAAATTGCTCATGCATTCTTTCAATTACATACTGAATGTAATGATAGTTTGTATTGGCATGTGAATTTTGGATGTCCACGATCATCATCAGTATATCTTTTGACATTCTTTCTACATCTCCATCTATCCGTAAGACTTGACATAACCCATATGTTAGATACTTCATATAGAAGTGGAGAGCCTTAAACTCATAGGGAGCTTTCTATTAATATGATTTAGAGAAACAAAGAGGGGGGTGAATTGGTTGTTCTCATGTCCAGATGTATAAAAAAACTTTAAAACACTTCAACAAATTTAGATCTGATAACCAAAACTACTTGGTCACTACTGAATGTATACCAAAAACATAAAATAGTACATTCCACTATCCAATAGTATTTAACTTGTAAAACATAGAAATGTTCAAACCAAAACATTCACACAAGTATTAACACCAGGATTTATAGTGAAAACCCAATTTGGGAAAAACCACTTTGTAACATGTTACTGATATTTTCACTCTTCTGAAGTGATCTCTGTGAAAAGCCAACCTTGTTAAAGGTTTACAAAATACACTATTAGGTGTGACCCTGTTAAAGGATTTCAACCATCCTGTTAGGAGTGCACCTTATTAAAGGACTTAAATACATCCCATTAGAATTCTACCTTCTTCAAAGGATTTATACAATGACTGTTAGGTCAACCTTGATTAAAGGATTGTAACTAATACAATAGTTAGAAAGTAACAATAGTATGTATTTGAAAAACATACAACTCACTTTGTAAATAATAGATCCAAGTCAGTACATTCATGTATGTAGGCTTACTTCCTATGCTCCTTTTCCATACCAATCATTGATATGCTTGAAAATTCCTTCAAGCAATCATAACTCTTCTCCTTTAGCCTTTCTTCTTAATCAGTCAATAAAAATTTAGGCATCCTCTTCATACTCTGCTTCTTCTACTCATCCGGCATATCTCAACCTTTCTCTCAGGTTCCCTTATATCTCTTCAATAGATAGGTTTTCTCTTTTGCTTCTTAATCTCCTTCATAGATCTTAGGGTTAGGTTAGATTCATCTAATCCTTCCAACATTATGTTTTTTATCCATCCTTATAGAAATATGTTAAATCTCCTTATTTGAATCAGAATAAAATAGTTTACTATGCATTAAATGCTTCCATACAAACAATTAATAAAGTCACACGATTTACATAACCCGAGAATTCAACTATGTCCGCTTGGAATCTGAATTCTCCCTCAAATGTAAATTACTAATGCTTGATCAATACTGTGTTCAACTTCTCGATCATCACTATGAAACTTGGTCAACACATCAAAATTGTTTCACTTGGCAATACATTGATGTTTGGTCAACACTAAATTTTATTAGCATATACTAGCTCAGTCAACACTAACATCACTTGGCTTAAACTAGATTTCTTCATTTTTTCTCAGTTAAGCCTACTTGTTCAGTTTCCTTCGTACTTTGATAAATAATACATTGTCTTATCATTATTCCATATAATCAAGTACACATTGAAGTATCAAGATAACTCAACCTTTTCCCTAGGTTCTATTCTTATCATCCTTGCCCTAATCCTTCTCAACAACCAATAGATATAGTACTTTCTTAGATAGCAAGAGGCTTACTAGTTAAGGTTTGACATCAATGACAATACAAAAATTGCTTCAATTGCAGTTTCTAACAATCTCCCTCTTTGGCATTGATGGCAACACCATATAAATAACACGTGATTCACCAACCAATCCAAAACTTGTATCAGAAACATTTGTAATATCCTTAGCTTCATTCTGATTTTGAATCGCTCTGCTAACTATTCTACTAGCTTTCTGTGACCGTGTCAATCTTCCTTTGAATCTTACTCATTCTTGATTTTCCATGTGTTTTGATTTGACTTATCTCCATCTTTGACAAAAATGGAAAAGTAGAAACAAAAACTTACATCCTTCAGATGTGGATATCATCTTGTCTATTTAGTAACATTATTTCTCCCACTATCATCTTGCTTATGACTTTTATAGCTTTGCAGATCTTTTCACAACTATAGGAAGTCCTAAAGTGTGACCTTTTCTACATCAATTTGTCAGATCTTCTGTGCATCACATTTGATGTAGTGCTCCTAGCTTGACTAGGAAACCTTAGTTAGGGGAAGAACCCCTAATTGACTTCTTAGATATTCATGTGCCTCCTTTGGTAAGGCTTTTGTGAATATGTCTACTAATTTTTCCTTTGTATTCACTTATTCCATTCTCACTTCTTTTTCTTGTACCAATTCTCTGAAGTAGTGATACTTGATAGCAATGTGTTTGGTCTTTGTGTGCATCACTACATTCTTAGATATGTTGATAACACTTGTGTTGTCATAGTATAGGACAACTAGTTCAATGATTACATCTTTCATGCCTATCAAAAATTTCTTTATCCATATCAAGTTTGAATAGTTTACTGCAGCAACAACATACTCAGCTTCAACTATAGATTGGGAAATGCAATTTTGTTTCTTTCTTGTCCAAGAAAGAAATCTCCACCACTAGTACTCTTTCTATCATCCACAATTCCTACTAAATCAACATCAGTATAAACTGTTAGTTCAAATTTTTCAAGCCTCTTGTAGTGTAGTCCATATTCTTCTGTTCCTTTCAAGTATCTCATTATTCATTTCACAACCATCATATGAGTTTCCTTTGGATTGGTAGAAAATCTTTCCACAATCCCAACTGCTAGAGCAATATTTGGCTTGCTGTGAACAACATATTGCAGCTTTCCAATCATAGATCTATATAAAATTTGGTTCACTTTAGCAGTGTCATCATTTTTAGATAGTTTATGTCTAGTAGCCATGGGAGTACTCACTCATCTTGAATCCTCCATTCCAAAAAATTTTAGTATCTCTTTAATATACTTAGACTATGTAATGAAAATACCTTTATCCATCTAATAGACTTGCAATCCAACAAATAATTTTATCTCACCAAACATACTCATTTCAAACTCAGTTTTCATCTTAATTGAAAATTTCTTACACAGGGCATCTTGTCCTCAAAATATGATATCATCTACAAAAAAAATTTCTAACAATATTCCTTTACCTTCTTCATTTTTCATGTATAGATTGTTGATGTCATTTGTTCTTGTAAAACCAATCTGTATCAAGTAATTGTATAGTCTCTCATACCATGCTCTAGGGGCTTTCTTCAATCCATAGAGTGCCTTTTTCAATTTGAAAACCATGTGTTTCTTGTTTGGGTCAACAAAACCATCAGGTTGTTTAATATAAACCTCTTCTTCTAATATACCATTTAAAAATGTAGACTTGACATCCATTTGATATACCTTGAAATATTTATAAGAAGAATATTCAAGTAGAGTTCTTACTCCTTCTAATATGGATACAAGGTAAAATGTCTCCCCATAGTCTATTCCTTCTTTTGCATAACCTTTGCATACCAGCCTTGCTTTGTTCCTTGTGATTTGTCCATGTTCATTAAGTTTATTTCTGAATACCCACTTTGTTCCAATAACATTTTTGTTTTTTGGCCTAGGTACCAATGTCTAGGTATCATTCTTATCTATTTGGTCTATCTCCTCATTCATGGCTTTGATCCAATCTTCATTTTCTAAAGCCTCCCTTGTTGTCTTAAGGTCAAATTCACATAGTAACCATGTAGGGTCTTTCAACTTACTTTCAGGTTAGAACTCCAGTATCTCTATCTCCAATGATTTGTTTAGGCTTGTTATGTCTCCTTACATATTGTGCCAAAACATGTTCTTTCATTTCTCCTAACTCTTGAGGTTCACCAATAGGATTGTAAGATTCATCTTCTGAATGCTTGGCAACCTCTTCCTATCAGTCAACAGCATCTTCCTCTTGGTTAGCAACTTCTTCCAAATGCTCAACAATATTTTCATATCGCTCGACATTGCTAGTCCGAGACTCGACATTAGGTGCAAGTGTGTTACTTGCCTCTCCTTCTTTTATTTATACAAAAGATCTATAATCTTTAGGTTCTCTATTGCTTTCCTATTCATTTTTCTCTTCAAATTCATCAACTTTCACATTTGCACATTCCACAATTTTGTTAGTGTTGAAGTTTAAACACTTATAAGCTTTACTCTTTGTGGAATATCCTAGGAACATGCCTTCATCACTTTTAGCATCAAAATTTCCATTCCTAGCATTTTTTAGTATATAGCCTTTTCTTCCAAAAATTCTAAAGTATTTTACATTAGGTGCATAACTGTGCCATAGTTCATAAGGTGTAACAATTGTACCTTTCTTGATTTGAACTCAGTTTAAGGTATAAATAGTTGTACTTATAGCTTCTCTCTAGTATTTTTGTGCAACATTCTTCTCAATCATTAGTGTTCTTGCACAATCCATCATAGATCTATTCCTTCTCTCTGCTATGCCATTCTATGGAGGTGTTCTAGGTGGAGACATTTTTCTCTTGATTCCTCTATCATTACAGAACAGATTGAACTCATTTGATATAAACTCTCCAACTCAGTCAAATCTTAGACATTTCAGGTTCCTTCCTATCTCCTTTTCAACCTTACCCAAGTACCACTTAAACAACTGAAATGCATCAGATTTTTCTTTCAAAAAAATTACAGTCAACATCCTAGTGTAATCATCAACAAATAGAATAAAGTATTTATCACCCCAATAGTTTTGTATACCCATAGGTCCACACAGGTCAGTATGAACTAGATCTAAAGCATTCTCAAAAGAATTTTTTTTTCTCTTGAAACTAGATTTTGTCATTTTTCCTAACTAACATTGTTTTCACATCACATTATTAGGTTTCTTCAATCTAGGAAAACCTCTAACTTTCTTCCTTTTACTGATATTCACTAGATTGTCAAAGTTAACATGACATAACCTCTTATGCCATAACCAAGTATCATCAAACTCTGCAATCAAACATGTCTCTTCAGATAGGTCTAGATAGAACAAATTACCTATTGTTTGATCTCCACTCCCAATCAGTTCACCAGTAGCATCAAATATTTTGGCCCGTCTGTGATGAAATTTCACTTAGTAACTAGTGTTGTTAAGTTGTGCAACACTTAGCAGATTATAGTTAAGACCTTAAACCCAATAAGCATTTTCACAAATGATCTTATCAATCAGTTTAGTCAAACCTTTACCCTTCATAGGACATGGTGCATCATTACCAAACTTAACACTTCTACCTTTGTAATGATCTAGGGTATCAAATTTAATTTTATCACCAGTCATGTGGTGTGAGAAACCACTATCAATAATCCATTTATCTCCTTTGCTCATATATGAAACAAGTGCATTTTTCTCATCTTCATCAGATTCATCCTTCATAGAAACATAGACTACTATTTATAAATCATCATTATCAATGTCAGTTTCTTCTTCGGCTATGTAATAGGATTTCTTACCTTTTTCCTTGTAATCCTTTTAGTCCTTGTACCTCTGATGACCTTTGTTTTCTCTCTTTCTTTATACTTGCTTTCTCTTTCTTCATCCTTGTCATCCCTGTTAAGACATCTTGTAGCTATATGGCCAACCTTGTTGCATGAAAAACATATAATAGGAAGTTTACCTTTATACTTGCCTTTTCCTCTTTTCAATCTTCTAGCGATAAGAGCTTCAATATTTTCTAATTCTTGATCAGAAGTGTCACTTTCACTTTCACTCTCTTTGATGCATCTTTCTTTTTCCTTCTTTGACTTATGCAAAACCATTTGTGACTTGAATGTAGATTCAACATTAGAAACAATGAAGTTATCATAATTTGAGAGTTCAAAAGTAGTAAGCTTGCCAACAAGACTTTCTAATTTAAGAGCATTACCAGGGTTACATCTAGATTCTTGAATTGCTGAAATTTTGATGGCATATATAGGACACAAAGTTCTTAGTACTTTTTCAATAATAGTCTCATCATCAATAGTTCCATTAGCTCCTCTAATAGAATTTACAACTTCTTTTATTATACCACAATACTGAGCAATATTCTCACCTTCTTGCATTTTCATTTCATCAAATTTACCTCTTAGACTTTCAGCTTTGGCCCTTAGCACACTTATGTCACCACCATAGATGTTTACAAGAGTGTCCCACATTTTCTTTGCATTTTTGGAGTCTTTGATTTCTTCAAACTTAGGATAGCTTAAGGCAGATGCAATCTCCAACATTACTTGATTGTGTTCTTGTTTAGCTCTCATCTCCTTAGTAGTCAAGGGTGCAGTAGGTGTAACATATTTATGTTCAACATAATACTTTTCTGAGTCACAAATACTAGCTAGATGCAATTTCATTAGACTTTTCCATGCAAGGAAGTTCTCCTTGTTTAGCTTCGGTACCTCCTTCTTATACATCTTGATCATTTACTTCAAGTACCTTTAAACTTGTTCACTGTAAGCACCAACAACTCTGATACCAATTGTTAATATGATTTAGAACAACAAGAGGGGGGGTGAATCGATTGTTCTTCGGTTGAAATGTTTAAAAAAAACTTTAAAACACTTCTGTTGGTGTTTCAAAATGGCTTATGCTCTTAGGCTGCCAATATACCCTCAGATAGATTTTAGGAGTGGTTAGTTCCAAAATGTAGAAGGGTCTTAGGGTAATTGGACCAACTATAGGGACAAGACTACCCTCTTCACTTCTAGCCATGAAAAACCAAGGTGGGTGCACCTAACCTAGTGAAAACTATACCTTACACACCAAAGACTAGGTTTGAATAATAGATTGATAGAAAGAAAGTACTAAATTCTAACCTCACATTCATTGACTCTCCATTACTATTGGGTAACACAACCACACAACCGAAGACCTAAAGCTTAGAAAGGTTATTGATTTTAAGATTTGGAATGTAATAACTTCAATCAATGTATGTTAACAAGAGAAATACTCATTTAGGAAAGTGCCTCATCCATTGGGAAAGATTTCTTAGACACAAAGACACATAGATTTGAGAACATCTAAGAATTCATAGCCATAAATACATTTATCCTAATATTTACTACTTACAAAACATCCTTACATAGACAAGGGAAAACTCATATCCCATTTAGAGCATTGTTTAATCCAATCCTAGATCACAACTCAAGAATGAAGATACATACATAAAAATAATATGTAATGAGCTAGAAAACTCAAAGCTTACTTGACTTGACACAAAGAAGAGATAAGAATTAGATATTTATATTAAGTATCATGAATTCCCTGTGTATACAATGAATCACAAGATACCCTACTTGCAAACTACAGCTTAGACCTGTAACTTTCTTCTTTCATCAAAAAATACTGAATCAAAAACTATTACAAACCCTTGGGACTAGAAACTTGGGACTGATTTTGAACTTCAAAATTGGAACCCCTTCAAAATCAACAATTCAACATTATATATTCCTAGTTACCTTGGAATCCTAAACAAGTTAGGATGCAACAAGCTATGGATAACCAGGGTAAGGGTTAGTTATTCCACCCACCAAAACAATTCAAAAGATCAGAAATCAATACATTAGAGAGAAAACCAAGCAACCCTTACCGATCAAACCTAAAAGCTAGTCTTCATTTATGGTAATTCTTTTGGAACTGTACTAAAGACCATGAAATTATATGTAAATCCATCTGATAAGACACCTACAACATGCCTCAAGAAAGAAAACCCATCCCCTCATGGTACACAACTCTCTGCAAATAATCATCAAACTCATTGGACCACACTACAATAGTCGGCACCACCAAACTAATCAAATCTGACCACTAAAACATTCAATTTTGATCCTTCCTGTCACTAAAACCCTTTAAAAATTCAAATCCTAGTAGCAATGGTCATTTCCATGACACCAGCAGTATATCAGCGGTCCACATTTAAATCTGGATCAACTTTATATCATGACCGTTGGATCCTCTTCTTTTCATGGGCTTTATAACTTAACTCATCAGATAGCCCTGGGTTTGCTCTTAGAAAACTGGTGACAAAGCATTTTCTATTCATAGGATAAAAACTTAAGCCACCATTTAACTCTGTGATTTAGCGAACAAATAAACTGAACTTACCCTAGTCACAATTGGCGAACTGGTGACTAAAGACCTCACTTTTTCTCTCTGCCAGTTTATTTAGCTATCAAGCGAACACTTGTTCACTGAAACACCAACTGATTTACAACATCACCATTTTTCTTCATGAATGAGTGAAGCCTTTGAAAATTTGTCAGGCCGCTAAATATTTTGTCAGAACCGCTAAGACCTTAGACCAAAACCTGGGCCTGCCTTTAATAAAATCAATGGTTGTCTTAAGTTTGCATGGAGCCTAAAGATTCTATTAGAACTTAAGACAATTGTTAGATTAACCCTTACCTCCACTCTACAGATCCTCTGATAGGATATGAAATCAACAGTCATCTAATAATCTCATGTGTCAGAACACACACCTCAGATCATGCGCCGACCGTCGATGCTCTGCAAGTGTCAGAATTGACTGATCCTCAAAAAACTTGGCCCCACTAACAACATGTCTAGTCATTATTATGTGGACCAATGACAGATTGCCAATTGGGCCTACATGGAATTTGGACCCACCGGTCTAAAGCACTTATGCCATAAAGGAGAATCCACGGCCGTCTTATGTTCGCAAGCCTCTAACATAGTCTATGAGAAGATGTGCCCACCATCAGATTGAGATGGTGTCAAAGAGACTGGGGTCGGTAAATATCAAGCCAAAACATTAGGAAATATTAAGGCATAGGACTTAGGAAAAATTAAAGCACCACCAGGCTCCAAACTCTGGAAATATTAACTGTGGAGACTTAGTCGTAGCGGCAAATATTAAAGGGCCCAAAAATTAAACCTTGGTCACAAGATCACATAACATGAAAAATGCTCATGCGATCATGTGACAAAGCAATCAATAATTAGCACATACACTATTTAGGACTTTAGTGGCCTGAAAAAGTAACACAAAATTAGAACAGGGCTAGGGCACACTAGGGTTTTTTCTTAGTAACAAAACTAGAGACAAGGAAAAAGGATGCAAAGGCTAGGAAAAAGGGTATGCAGCCATGAAAATTTTATAGGTGCTAACAGTGGCTCATACTCAGGGATGTGTATCTCATATAGATACAACGAGAAAGCTAGAATCTCTTGGAAGAGCAGACCAACTCAAAATTTTGACCCAAAAAGAAAAAATAGATGACTAAACAAGGGAAAACCTAAAGTACTGCTCATGGAAAAGATACTTCAGGAGAAGTAAAACTTTAGGAATTGTCCATGAACAGGCAATTCCAAAGTACCACTAGTTAAATCCTTCAGGACATAAGAATCTATCCCCCATTTGCTTTCAATAAGATAATGGCCCAACCAAATTGGATCAAACTTTCCATGCTTCCCCTTATCTTCCAATCTTGCATTCCACATCAAGACAAGGTCATCAACTTAAAAAATCCTTTGAGTAGCCCTTTTATCAAACAAATTCTTGCATTGTCTCTACAATGTTTCATTTCTTTCATGTGCATCTCTCCTTAGCTCTTCCAACTAGACCACCTCATCCATTCTTACTCTCATCTCATTTTTCAAGTCCTCATCATATGCTTGGATAAACTTATACATCTGCAATAGATTATTTTGAGGCAATCTAGCACTTATTCCATATACCAAATCAAATGGAGCACAACCTATGGCCTTCTTTATAGTTACCCTGTCAGCCCATAGTGTCCACCATAACTTTGAGTCCTAGGATTTCCTATTCTTGTCCAACACTCTCTTGCGAATTTTAATTAGACTTTTGTTACTGGACTCAGCCTGACCATTTCCTTGTGGATGATATGGGGAAGAAAATGAAATGTGTATCTCATATTACTGACAAAAATCACTAAATTCCTGTGATCTAAAACACATTTCATTATCAACCACAATTACGTCTGGGCAACCAAACCTGGTAAGGATGTTCTGCATCATAAAATCTACTACCACTTTGCTAGTAGCCTTTCTAGTAGGGATAGCTTTAACCCACTTGGTAAAATAGTCTATTACCACCATTATATAAGAATGTCCACCACTAGATTTATTTGGAATTTCTCCAATAAAATCTATACCGCACTTTTGGAAAGGAGCTTGAACTGCAATATGTCAGAGTGGAAAATTTCCATCAAACTTTAACTTTCTAGCAAATCTCTGACATGCATCACATTTTCTTACAAATTGATGTGTATCCTTAAAAATTGTAGGCCACCAAAATCCAGACCTAAGGATCTTGTGAGCTGTGGTCTTTTCCATATAGTGTCCTCCACAAACACCTTGGTGCATTTCCTTTAACAGAGCTTTAGATCTCTCACGGTCTATGCACTTTAGCAATACTCCTTCATTGCTTCTCAACCACAACTTACCATGTATAATGGCATACCTTGCAGATTGCAACTTGATAGTTCTCCTTTTATTTTCATCCATCTTAGGGGGAAGGACCAATTTCTGTAAGTAACCAATAACATCTTTGTACCATCCACAATAATCCATATCACAAATATATGGCCTTTGTTCTTCTTCTAGCATATTTATATGATTTGGCACTAAATTGCTTTGTACCATTAATTTTGCAAGACCTAAGCCTCTTACCAACTTCATAATCTAGATATCAATATTAAATTTTTGGATCCTATTGATCCATCTACATCTTTTCCCTAAAACTTCTCATTGCACCAATATATCCTTAACTGCAGCACTAGGAACATAAGCAACCACCTTAGCTCCCACAAGGTAACATCTAAAAGCCTTGACTGCTTTAACTAAGGCATAAGCCTATTTCTCAGTAATATCATATTTCATTTTTTCCACTTGTAGGGATTTGCTAAAAAATGATATAGGTTGTTCATATCCATCTAAATTCTTCTGCAATAAAACTGTTGCAACTATATGACAAGAAGAAAAAGAAAATATCTGTATGGGCTTACCATAATCAGGTGTCCTCAAAACTGGAGCATCCTTGATGGCCTTTTTGATACTACTGAAAGATTCATCTACTTCTTCATTCCATTCAATCTTTTCTTCTTTTTTCAACATTTCAGAGATATGGATACTGATTTCAGCAAAATTTGTAACAAATCTCCTTAGAAAGTTTACCTGCCCAAAGAAGGATTGTATTCCTTTAACATTTCTAGGTGGTGAAAGCTTATGTATAGCCATAACCCTTTTAGGGTCAATTCTCACTCCATCCTTGGACACAATATGTCCTAAGAGATTGCCTTCCACAACACCAAAGGAATACTTCTTTGGATTCAAGGAAATCCCATACTCCAAGGCCCTAATAAAAATTATCTCAAGATGTTCATAGTGTTAACTTTCCTTATTTGAATATGCTGTGAGGTCATCCTGATATACCACTAGAAATTTTTTTATGAAGTCTGCAAAGGCCACATCCATAGCTCTCTGAAAAGTAGCTCCTACATTTGTTAGACCAAAAGGCATTCTAACATAAACATATGTTCCCCAAGGGGTAGTGAATGCATTCTTAAACTATTCTGACTCCTTGACCATGACCTAATTATATCTAGAGAAACCATCCATCATGGACATTAGCTCTGATCTAGTAACCTTTTGCAGCATATTTTCCATATTAGGAAAACCATAATTGTCCTTCAAAGAATTGACATTCAAGTTCCTAAAATCAACACATAACCTAATGTCACCATTCTTTTTTCTGACTGGAACCAAGTTTGACACCCAAGTAGAATGTCTGATAGGCTTGATGATGCTAGCATCCATCATCCTTTTGAGTTCATCTTGCATTTTTGGTGCCATGGTAGGATTCATAGGCCTTAATTTTTGCCTAAAAGGTTTAGTACCTTCCTTCAATGGTATTTCATGCTAGAATAGATCCTCCCTATAGGCTTTCAAATCATCATAAGACCATGCAAAGACATGTCTAAATCTTTTGAGAAGATCAATTAGATTATTCCTAGTTATTTGGGACAAACATTTACCTATATAAACATTTTTAGGTATTTGACTTGTTCCTAAACTTACTTCCTCCAAATCATTTATCTGATCAACAAATTTAGGAAAACAAGTTCTTTCTTTATCATCAAATGCCCTCTCAAGAGAAACTAATCCCCTTGGGATCCTATTTGATTTTAATTGCAAAACTTTCTTCCCAAGAACATTTTCTTTTCCATTTTTGATGTCAACATAAGTGCTGAAATCCATCTCTTGACCATCAAAATGAGAATCACACTGCAAAAACCTTAGTATATCCTGGTCATCGGAAAATATCTACCAATTCTCAACATTGTCTGGGATAGAAGGCCTAGACTTGAACTCAATTTTGGATATCCTCACAAAAGTAATATCCTCTGGCCTTAGTGCTATGTTTGCCAATAAGTCAGCCATCCTGTTTTGGCTTCTATCCACCCAATCAATACCAAAGGCACTGAAACCTTCAATTTCATCCCAAACAACATTTCTATATTATTTCAACCTTTGATTCTTTGATGCATACCTTAATCTAATCTAAGAAATTATTAACTCAGAGTCACCAATCACCCTAAGATGTTTGATTCCATGTTTTGATGCTTGTCTCAAACCAATCAGTAGGGCCTCATATTCAGCAACATTATTTGTGCAAAGGAACAAGAGAGTGAAAGAAAACTTGAAATTCTTACCACTTGGGGATATCAATAGCACTCCTACTCTGGCACCTTCCTTTGAACTTGCTCCATCAAAATACAGAGTCCATAAAACATTACCTTCTACCATGTTATTTTCATCAGTAGCCAGAAGGACAGGCTTGACCTTTTCTTGTACTTCTCTCTCCTAAACTTGGAAAGAGCCAATATCATTGTCAACAAAACAATTCATATTGTCATCTTCATCCTCCTCAATCATATGTGGAGTTCTAGCTTCCCTTGAAACTTTCACACTTTTTCCTTGAATGCTAAAAGTAACAAAAGACAAATCACATTGAATACTTCCTCCCATAGAAGCACTCCATTTTATAGATGATAGCATTCCATACTGAGGGGGAATATCAACTACAAGAACACTCATAGTTAGTTGTTTGTCAAGAAATGCTTCTAATTTATAAGGCAAAGCTGTAATGGTACCAATAACTAGCACTTCTCTTGAGTCCATAGCTTAGCATCTCCCATGAGGTGTATCAACCTTTAGTCCCAGTGACTTCATGATTTCTACAGGCATGACATTTTTTGATGCTCCAGAATCAATCATGCAATTCTTCAATAATTTGTCATTTATCACAAGGGACAAGAAAAAAGGATCAACTATCCCTGATGCAGCATTTACAACATTTGCATTCAAAAATATCTCAGGGATCTTACAGACAATTTCTTCATTTTTACTATCAGGTGTGTCATCTAAAGAAGCCACATCCTTATCACTCCTACTCATTTCTTGGACCTTTATTGAAGAAGCACCATTTACCCAACCCAAGGCCTTGACCTTGTGCTCTTCTATTCTCATCATTTCCAAAAGTGGAACCTTGATAGTTATTTGTGAAAGAAATCTAGTCATATCAATGGGAACATATGTATGGTTGCCCATGTCTTCATTAATCTCAGTGACATCTTTATCCTCCTTTTGGATAGTCAAGTTAGATTTACCCTTTTCCACAAATTCATCTTCATTCTAAGGTATGGGAATAGCTAATTCTGATGTTTTTACTTTACCCTTAGGTATTGTAGTAGGCCCACTCTTCTTTTTTATTTTAACCTGATTGACAACACCAACACCCCTTTCCTTTTCCTCAAGCTGTTGTGTACTCCTTTCTGAATTCTTGATAAACATGCTACCAAGTTTACCACTTGTGCTTCCAACTATCCTATTTCTCAAATTGTAATTATTCTTGGCTTGAGTGACCATGTTTGCGGTGATTTGAGCAATTTCCTCATCAAAGGGTCTCCTTAAGGAAACATGTTCCTCACACTTCACTGCACCACATCCAACATCATCAAATTCTTCTTCCTCATCATTAGTAGAGTCAACCTCATCCCATGCATGTGAAGAAGTCATTACACAACCACTCTTATCATATTGCTCATCTTGTTCTTGGTTCTTAGATAAATTCAAAGCAATAACACAATGCTCTGGACTATGAGGAGATTGACAAGTAGTACACCATGGGATATCATCATTCATGTTAACTAAATTTATTTTCAAAGGATTAGGAATCCTATCATCAGGCCTATCCCTTTTAACTAGAAAAATGGGCTTTCCATCCTTCCACTGAGTATTGTATGGGTAATTCTTCATTCTTGGTTGCCTGCTAAAATTACTTGAAACAGGCTGGTCATTTGTTGCAACCCTATTATTTCTTTTTTCATCAGGCTTTAGATCCTCTAAAGCACTTAGAATCTACTTTATATTATCCTCCTCCTTTGGTTTAAGATTAGCAGACCTTCCCATCTCTTTCTTATTTTGCACTTGAGGCCTACAATCATCTCTTCTCCCTAATTTTCCTGATATTCTTCTATTACTTTCTATGTTAATATCCAACTTGTAAGCCTCCCCAAGATTTCTAGGTTTCTTATCCCTTAAGAGGTAACCCATCTTTTCATCAAAAGCATTCAGGTATGTTACAAGACACACCCTATCATCTAATCTAATAACTTGTAGGAGCCTATGCATAGCCTTTTGGAATCTTATATTAAATTCAAGGACCTCTTCATTCTGATTTTTCTTTATGTTATTGAATTCATTCAAAATAAAACTATCATTTGTTTTATCTCCATAATGCTCCTTAAAACAATTCTTAAATTCATTCCAAGATCCTATACTAGCATGGGGCAATCCTCTAAACCAATCCATAGCATCCTCGGTCAGAGATTGTACAAATAACTTCATTACAACATCATCAGGCTCAACATTATAATCATCTATTACATCCATAAATTTTTTTAGATGTTCCTCACATGTGATGACATCGTTCCTAGCAAAATTTGGGAGCTTCTTTCTAATTTCATCAGGAATTACATTAGGATAACCAGGAATACCAAAAAAGATAAGTTGTTTGTACCTTTCATGAAAATGAACTCCTTGAGGTGGGTCTATTCCTTGTGTTTGAACCAGTAGGAATTTTAGCAACACCTAAAATGCCATTTGTCTGAGTTGCAAGGTTACCATGATTTCCACCTTGCCCCAAAAAGGAAGCAGCAGCATTTGAAGGTCCTGAGGTATGCTTGAGGGAATCAATCTTCTTCCTTATTTCTATAGTAGTGGCCTCCAATTCTTCCTTCTCTAATTCTTTATCTAATATTTCTTTTTCCTTTCTATCCTTCTCAAGGTCTACATCTAATCTCAACCCTTTCTCTAATGGGTTTTCCACATGAACTTGTTCATTGATTTGAACTCCAACAACTTTTTGTTTGCCTTTATCTCTAGGCCTAGTTATCTCATATGTTCTCTACACGTTAGGTTGTTCATCTTCTCTTTCAGGCTCTAGGACAAAATTAATTGCCTCCAAATCTAACAACTACCTCTTTAGCTGACCAGCCCTTATCAAGGCTTGTCTTACTCTGTCTTCTTTATCTTTCTCTCTTTGTTGTCTGATAGCAACTTGTTCTTCGACTCTTTTTTCCAACTCATAGAGATATTCAAAGATTTCTTTTGATTACAATAGAGTATTCTTAGATTCATCATCTCCCACTTGAAATTCATCCTCATACTAGTCCAATCCCAAATCAATAGCCTCTTCATATTCTGAAATATTTTCTTCTTAACTAGGCTTGGTTTGAGTTTCTTGTCTTGTATCCTTTTTACTTTTCCAAGTATGAGAAACATTTCTTTTCTTCTTTCCTCCCCTTGTCTGACTAGGCCTAGAAGTGCTTGGAAGGCCTTCTTCAACTCTATCTTTGTTAGGAATTAATGCAAAATAATTTGGCAGTCATTCTGTAGTAGTTGTTGTTGCATTCATGACTTGGATTGTCATTGATGTCAACACAGTGATATTCTGGATATCAGCAGGAAAGTAGGTATAGTTTTGTTTTGCAAACATGTTGTATTGTAGATTGGCTTTTATGAAATTGATGGTATGTTCTTTGGTGTGTTATTAACCTATGGTTAATAGCACAAAAATAAATTCATTCATTTATGAGAGTTATGAGCATTTTGGTGAAAGCAGTGTTTGGACAGTGTTTCTATGAAATGATTTTTGGAAATCGGAGGATATCTCTTAGCTGGGATGGAATCTAATTTTGTCTAGTTAAAGGAATGTTGGAGACTCATTAATGATGACATGGTTCATAGTGCAAACTTTGAAGATATGTTTGGAGAAAGTTACAGTATCTGGAAGCCGACAGTTTTATGTGAAATTTTGTGTGTAGCATGTAGAATTTATTATTTTGTAATTGAGGACTGACTCATTTGTAATTAGTTGAGTTTGGTCTATATGAAGGAATTTTTTCCTTGTTGCAATATGTACTATGAAGGTTGAGATGTGAATATATGCATGAAGTGAAGAAAAGAGCTAATTTAGTGATGAAGGAAGACTTGTGAGTACAAAGATCTGGAATTTTGATCTTGTGTAGCAGAGAGTGTGGTTTTCGCATAGTGTGAAGGAGGTAATATATTTCATATTATTCTATTGGATAATTCTAAGATCTTTTGGATAGTGGGTTCAAAGATCTTGCCTTGAAGCTATTTGGGCAGTGGGTCCTTCTGTCTTCCATAAACTCTTAACCGGGTTAGAATCTTTTAACAGGGATTCAAAATCTCCTAACATGGATTTATATGTACTGAATGTATTTCATAGGACTCCTAACAGGGTCCATCCTCTAACAAGGAACTTTCATATTAGTGCATCATTCCCACCGAGGTTTACTCTTTTCAAGAGGTTCCCTAGTCAACATATCTTGTGTTATTGTGCAATTGCATATGGTTATCTTTATATGGTTGATTAGTACATTAATTATATTGTTTAAAGTAGTTGAATGGTTAAATTATCACATAATTGATTCACCCCACCCCCCCCTCAGTTATCTTGGGGATCTTTACTTTCTTACAATTGGTATCAGAGCAGCAGGTCCTTGAAAGAAAAGTTTAACAACTTAAGGAGATCCATGGTGAATTTCAGAAAAGAAAGCCCTAAGTTTGATGGAGTAAATTTTGATAGCTAGAAAGAAAATATGAAGACTCATCTATTGTGTTTAGGACCAAGTTATTGGTTGATTACAAAGAATGAGAAGACTATCATTGAGGAAGACAATCTAGAGGCAGGAACTAAAGATGAACTAGATCTATTCATGTGTAACATACTTGCAAGAGAAGCACTTTTTTCAACACTACCAGAGAATGAATATAGTCAGGTAAGATGTTTGAAAACATCTCATGCAATTTTGAAAGATTTACATTCTACTTTTGAAGGTGATGAACATACAAAGAAGGCTAGATTACATAATTGGATTTGTGCATTTGAAGATATCATAATGATGGAAGATGAATCTATTAGAAGCTATATTGGTAGGATGTCTGAGATTGTAATAGGAATAGAGTCTTATGGAGGTGATAAGACAGAGAATGAAGTGATATGGAAAATTCTGAGAACTTTGACACTAGTATTCAAGCAGACAACATAGATGATTGAACAAGTGATACCTTGTACATCAAACTTTTCAAGAGAGACTCTTCTTGGAAGATTAGAAATAGTAGAGATGAACTTGAGATTATCAGGAGAGCTACCTAGAATGGAAACAACATTCAGTGCTCTTAACATTAGACCTACAAGAAGTACTAGTGTGAATGGATATTATGCCAACAGTAGCAGATCTAAATCTGAGGAAGATAAGAAGATTGAAGAAGGTATTGCATTACTTGTAAAAAGAGAACCAGATGGTAAGAAAATCTTTAAATGTTGGACTTGTCAATAATATGGTCATTTTGCATCTAAATGTCCTAAAAGAGTTAAGAAGTATAGAAGCAACTTTAAACCTAGGAGATCTAAAGAATGTTATTATGCAAATGATGAAGATCTTGAAGCAAGAATTGAAAGACATTTAAGTGACAGTGATAATGATAACTTTGAGGAAATAGGATTTGTAGCAATTAAAGAAGAAAGTTTTGAATCTAATAAAAGGGAAGAAAAAGCATTAGTTTCTCAAGTTGAAAAGAAATCTTATTGGATTATAGATAGTGGTTGTTCACATCATATGACTAGAGATAAAAGAAAGTTTGTTAAGTTAGATAATTATGATGGAGGAATTGTTAGGGTTGGTAACAATGCACCTTGTTTGATTAAGGGTATAGGATCTATTACTCTTGATGGAAAGACTAACACTGATAATGTTTACTTTGTTGATGGATTGAGACATAATCTACTAAGTGTTGGACAATTGGGTGATAAGGGTTATCAAGTTTGGTTTGCTAAGAAAACTTGTGTGATAAAAGATAAAGATGGAAATCTGATTGGAAAAGGATCCAGAACCAAAGGTAATGTATTTCAATTGAATCCTACTGAGATGACATGTTTGATAACTAGGATTGATGATAGTTGGTTATGGCATAAAAGGTTTTGTCATATAAACTTTGATAATATTGTCAAGGTGAGCACTACACTTGCGGTAAGAGATTTACCTAGAATTATGAAACCTACTAACATGATTTGCAAAGAATGTATGATGGCAAAGAAGAAAAGGAGTTCATTTCCCAACAAGAAGTTCACATTGACAGAGAAGCTGGAGATTGTTCATATAGACTTGAGTGGTCCTACTAGGACTAGAGGATTCTATGGAGAAAGGTATTTTATGATTCTTGTTGATGATTTTACAAGAATGATGTGGATTGCATTTTTGAAAGAAAAATCTGAAGCATTTGATAAATTTAAGATCATAAAAAGAAAAATTGAGAATGAATCTGGAATGAAGATTAAGTGTCTAAGATCTGATAGAGGTGGTGAATTTACATCTAGAGAGTTTAACACCTTTTGTGAAATGAATGGTATTAAGAGACAACTTTCAGCCCCTAGAACACCAGAACAAAATGGTATTACAGAAAGAAGGAACAAGTCAATAATTGAAGTAGCAAGAGCTATGTTGTTTGAAAATGATTTGGCTAAGACTTTTTGGAGAGAAACAGTGAACACAACAGTATACACTATGAATAGAGTACAAATCAGAGCAGATACAAACAAGACACTTTATGAATTATGGTTTGGACATACACCCTCAGTTAAGTATTTTAGAATTTTTGGAAGTAAATGTTATATAAAGAGAGATGATGATATAGGAAAATTTGATCCTAGAAGTGATGAAGGAATATTTCTTGGATATTCTTTAAAAAGAAAAGCATATAGATGTTATAACAAAAGAACTAAAACTATTGTTGAAAGTGAAAATGTAAATGTTGATGAGAAGTTTAAAATTTAGGAAAGAATGCTTGATTATGAATCTGATGGAGAAGCACAACCTCAGCCTAACATTGAAAATGCAGAATTATTTTTTGAAGCTAACAGTGATTTGCTGAATGAAAGTCATACTGAAGAAAATAAAGAAGAAAATAGAGAAGAAAATAGAGAAGAAAGTAGAGAAGAATCTACGGTTGGAACAAGATTAGTAACTATGACACCTAACAATTATATTTCAAGACATCACCCTATTGGGCAAGTTATTGGAAGTTTAGACAGAGGATTGTTGACTCGAAATAAGGTACATTTATGTTTGATTTCTCAAATTGAACCTAAGACTACTAATGAAGCTTGTGAAGATGAACATTGGATTAATGCTATGAAAGAAGAACTAGAGCAGATTAAAAAAAACAAGACATGGGAATTGGTCCCTAGACCTAAAGACAAGAATGTGATTGGAACAAAGTGGGTATTTAGAAACAAGATGAATGAACAAGGAGAAGTGATAAGAAACAAAGCAAGATTGCTATGTAAAGGATATTCACAACAAGAAGGAATTGACTATGAAGAAACTTTTGCACCTATGGCTGGACTTGAAGCAGTGAGAATGTTTCTAGCATATGCAGCTTACATGAAATTCAAAGTGTATCAGATGGATGTGAAATCATCATTTTTGAATGGTGCATTGGAAGAAGAAGTCTACATTGAGTAGCCTGAAGGTTTTCCTTTGACACAAGAAGGAGATATGGTATGTAAGTTAAAGAAAGCTTTATATGGATTAAAACAAGCACCTAGAACCTGGTATGCAAGATTGGATAAGTATTTATTGAAATTGGAATTTATAAAAGGAACAACAGATAGTAACTTATACACAAAATAAATTGAGAATGGTTTGTTGGTTATAGTTATATTTGTTGATGATATTATCTTTGGAGGAGAAGATGAAGCTAGTGACAAATTTGCAGATGAAATGAAGACTGAATTTGAGATGAGCATGATTGGAGAAATGAAATATTTTTTGGGATTACAGATAACACAAAGAAAGGAAGGTATATTTGTAAGTCAGACTAAGTATTTGAATGAATTATTGAAAATATTTGGAATGAAAGATTCTAAACTTTTTGGAACACCTATGGTAACTGGACATAAGTTATCTAGCAAAGATGAGACACCAGTAGTTGACCAAAAAAAATACAGATCTATGATTGGAGGATTGTAGTACTTGACACATACAAGACCTGATATAGCACATTCAGTTGGGATTGTAGCAATATTTCAAGCACAACCTAGAGAATCACATTATGCATCAATAAAGAGGATACTGAGATATCTGAAAGGAACAATGGATTATGGATTATGGTATGAGAATTCTAATGATTTTACTTTATGTGCCTATACTGATGTAGATTGGGGAGGCAGCATTGATGACAAGAAAAGCACCAGTGGTGGAGCCTTTTTTCTTGGAAGAAAATTGGTCTCTTGGTTAAGTAAGAAGTAGAATTGTACTTCGCAAAGTACAGCAAAAGTATAATATGTTGCAGTAGAAAATAATTGTAATCAGATTATTTGGATGAAGTAGATGTTGAAGGATATTGGAATAAATTTTGATGAGTCTATTGTTATACATTGTGATAACACCAATATAGTGAGTATGTCAAAAAATTCTATTTTACATTCTAAGCCTAAACATATTTAGATCAAGTATCATGTTGTAAGAGAGAAAGTTGCAGAAAAAGAAGTAAGATTGGAGTACATAAGCACAAAGGAATAGATAGCAGATATATTTACAAAACCTTTACCTAAGGATACATTTTTGTATCTGAGAGGTATGCTTGGGGTTATGACCCAACCTATTTTTGAGAATTGATGCAGATGATTGCATCCTTCCAGTGGTATATGAGCCCTATCTTTCTTCTAGATTGGATGTTGGAACTTCCTCTATGGGGGAGTTTATGAGCTGAGTCATGAGGACTCTTGTTATTGTATTTTTATGTAAAGTGTCTTTTGACATTAAGTTTTTGTTGAATTAGTGATGGAATTTCTATCATTGATGTCAATGGGGGAGAGATATACATGAAAAACATTGTGGATTGTATGAGAGAGCTGAATAGGAAAATGAAGCAAGAATTAATTTGATATTTTGCAGTGATGTTGCATTATTGGATTTATGGAACATTGGATGTTTTTCATCTATGTTGCCATCAATGCCAATAGGGGAGATTGTTAGGAATGAATGCAAAGTATTTTGGCAGTCATTCTATAGCAGTTGTTGTTTCAATCATGACTTGGATTGTCATTGATGTCAACACAGTGATACTCTGGATATCAGTAGGAAAGTAGGTACAATTTTGTTTTGCACACATGTTGTATTGCAGATAGGATTTTGCACAGTTGATGGTATTTTCTTTGGTGTGTTATTAACCTATGGTTAACAGCACAAAAATAAATTCATTCATTTATGAGAGTTATGAGCATTTTGGTGAAAGCAGTGTTTGGATAGTGTTTCTCTGAAATGATTTTCAGAAATCAGAGGATATCTCTTAGCTGGGATGGAATCTAATTTTGCATATTTAAAGGGATGTTGGAGACTCATTAATGATGATGTGGTTAATATTGCAAACTTCGAAGATATGTTTGGAGAAAGTTACAGTATCTGGAAGCCGATAGTTTTATGTGAAATTTTGTGTGTAGCGTGTAGAATTTATTATTTTGTAATTGAGGACCGACTCATTTGTAATTATTTGATTTTGGTATATAAGAAGGAATTTTTTCCTTGTTTCAATATGTACTATGAAGGTTGAGATGTGAATATATGCATGAAGTGAAGAAAAGAGTTAATTCAGTGATGAAGGAAGACTTGTGAGTACAAAGATCTAGAATTGTGATCTTGTGTAGAAAAGAGTGTGGTTTTGGCATAGTGTGAAGGAGGTAATATATTTCATATTATTCTATTGAATAATTCTAAGATCTTTTGGACAGTGGGTTCAGAGATCTTGCCTTGAAGCTGTTTGGGCAGTGGGTCATTCTATCTTCCATAAACTCTTAACTGGGTTAGAATCTTTTAACAGGGATTCAAAATCTCCTAACATGGATTTATATGTACTGAATGTATTTCATAGGACTCCTAATAGGGTCCATCCTCTAACAAGGAACTTTCATATTAGTGCATCATTTTGTGGGCATCATTCCCACCGGGGTTTACTCTTTTCAAGAGGTTCCCTAGTCAACATATCTTGTGTTATTGTGCAATTATGTATGGTTATCTTTCTATGGTTGATTATTACATTAATTATATTATTTAAATTAGTTGAATGGTTAAATTATCAGATAACTGATTCACCCCCCCCTCTTAGTTATCTTGGGGATCTTTACTTTCTGACAATTTAGGATGCTCCTTTCTCTGAGACCTAGTACCTCTGTAACGCATTTTATAAATAATCTACTAACTAGCACTGCTGCAGAGATGTTTGAGATGCCACCCAAGAATATTGGGAATCTTACAATACTATTTCCTCACTAAAAAATATCCAAATGAGCTTGACAAGACAAGGGACAAGAATAACCCTATTTCTTCCAATGATGACCTACTGGTTATTATAGACTTGTGAATCATTCCCCAGTAGAGTTGTCATCTTGTTGGTGTTTCAAAATGGCTGATGCTCTTAGGCTACCAATATACCCTTAGATAGATTTTAGGAGTGGTTAGTTCCAAAATGTAGAAGGGTCTTAGGGTAATTGGACCAACTATAGGGACAAGACTACCCTATTCACTTTTGGCTTTGCAAAACCAAGGCGGGTGCACCTAACCCAGTGAAAACTATACTTTACACACCAAAGACTAGGTTTGAATAATAGATTGATAGTAAGAAAGTAATAAATGCTAACCTCACATTCATTGACTCTCCATTACTATTGGGTAACACAACCACACAACCAAAGACCTAAAGCTTAGAAAGGTTATTGATTTTCAGCTTTGGAATGTAATAACTTCAATCAATGTATGTTAACAAGAGAAATACTCATTTAGGCTAGTGCCTCATCCATTGGGAAAGATTTATTAGACACAAAAACACACAGATTTGAGAACATCTGAGAATTCATAGCCATAAATACATTTATCCTAATCTTTACTCCTTACAAAACATCCTTACATAGACAAGGGCAAACTCATATCCCATTTAGAGCATTGTTTAATCCAATCCTAGATCAGAACTCAAGAATGAAGATACATACATAAAAATAATATGTAATGAGCCAGAAAAATCAAAGCTTACTTGACTTGACACAAAGGAGAGATAAGAATTAGATATTTATATTAAGTATGATGAATTCCTTCTATGTATACAATGAATCACAAGGCACCCTGCTTGAAAACTACAACTTAGACCTACAACTTTCTTCTTTCATCAACAAACACTGAATCAAAAACTATTACAAACCCTTGGGACTAGAAACTTGGGACTGATTTTGAACTTTGGAACTAGGACCCCTTCAAAATCAATAATTCAACATTATATATTCCTGGTTACCTTGGAATCCTAAACAAGTTAGGATGCAACAAGCTATGGATAACCAAGGTAAGGGTTAGGTTTTCCACCCACCAAAACAATTCAAAAGATCAGAAATCAATACATTGGAGGGAAAACCAAGCAACCCTTAGTGATCAAACCTAAAAGACATTCTTCATTTATGGTAATTCTTCTAGAACTATACTGAAGACCATGAAATTCTATGTAAATCCATCTGATCAGACACTTACAACATGCCTCGAGCAAGAAAACCCATCCCCTCATGATACAAAACTCTTTGCAAATAATCATCAAACTCAATGGACCACACTGCAATAGTTGGCACCACCAAACTAATCAAATCCAGTTGCTAAAACATTCAATTTTGGTCCTTCTTGTCACTAAAACCCTTTAAAAATTCAAATCCTAGTAGCAACGGTCATTTCCATGGTGCCAATAGTATATCAGCGGTCCACATTTAAATCTGGATCAGCATTATATCATGACCATTGGATCCTATTATTTTCACGGGCTTCATAACTTAACTCATTAGATAGCATTGGGTTTACTCTTAGTGAATTGGAAACAAAGGATTTTCTATTCACATGATAAAAACTTAACCCACCATTTAACTCTACGATTTAGTGAACAAAGAAAATGAACTTACCCCTGTCACAATTGGCGAACTGGCGACTGAAGACCTTGTCTAGTTTGCAGAACACTTTTTCTCTCTACCAGTTTATTTAGCTATCAAGCGAATGCTTGTTCATTGAAATGCCAACTGATTTGGAACATCACCATTTTTCTTTGTGAATGAGAAAAGCCTTTGAAAATTTGTCAACTGCTAAATATTTTGTCAGAACTGCTAAGACCTTAGACCAAAATTTGGGCCCGCCTTTATTAAAATCAATGGCTGTCTTAAGTTCATATGGAGCCTAAAGATTCTATCAGAACTTAAGAAAACCATTAGATTAACCCTTTACCTCTTCTCTATAGATCCTCTGATAGGATATGAAATCAATGGTCATCTGATAATCTCATGTGTCAGAACAAACCTCTCAGATCATGTGTTGACCGTTGATGCTCTGCAAGTGTCAGAACCTACTAATCCTTGAAAAACCTCACCCCACTAACAACATGTCTAGTCATTACTACATGGACCAATCATAGATCACCAATTGGGCCTATGTGGAATTTGGACCCACCGGTCTGAAGCACTTAAGCCATAAAGGAGAATCCATAGCCATCTTAAGTTTGCAAGCCTCTAACACAATCTATGAGAAGATGTGCCCACCGTCAGATTGAGATGGTGTCAGAGAGACCGGGCTTGAGAAATATCAAGCTGAAACATTAGGAAATATTAAGGCATGGGACTTAGGAAAAATTAAAGCACTGCTAGGCTCCAAACATACGAAATATTAACTGGGTAGACTTAGGCATAGCGGAAAATATTAAAGGGGCCCGAAAATTAAACCTTAGTCAAAAGATTGCATAACATGAAAAAGGCTCATACAATCATGCAACAAAGTGGTCAATAATTAGCACATGCACTATTTAGGACTTTAGTGGCCTGAAAAAGTAACACAAAATTAGAACAGGGCCAAGGCACACTAGGGTTTTTTCTTAGTAACAGAACCAGAGACAAGGAAAAAGGATGTAGAGGCTAGGAAAAAGGGTATCTAGCCATGAAAATTTTATAGGTGTTAACAACTTCAACATATTCAAATTTGATAACCAAAACTACTCAGTCACTACTAAATATATACCAGAAAAATAAAAAAGTGCAGTCCACTATCCAACAGTACTTAACTTGTAAAACATAGAAATGTTCAAACCAAAACATTCATGCAAGTATTAACACCAAGATGTATAGTGGAAACCCAATTTGGAAAAAACCACTTTGTAACATGTTACTGATATTTTCACTCTTCTGAAGTGAGCTCCATGAAAAGCCAACCTTGTTAAAGGTTTACAAAACACACTATTAGGTGTGACCCTGTTAAAGGATTTCAACCACCTTGTTAGGAGTGCGCCTTGTTAAAGGACTTGAATACATCCCATTATAATGCAACCTTGTTCATAGGATTTATACAATGACTATTAGGTGAACCTTGATTAAAGGATTTTAACTGATACAATGGTTAGAAAGTAACAATGGCATTGATCTGAAAAACATACAACTCACTATGTAAATAATAGATCCAATTCAGTACATTCATGTATGTAGGCTTAGTGACTATGCTCCTTTTCCATACCCATTACTGATCTTCTCAAAAATCTATTCAAGATTCAAGTAACCTCTTCATACTCTTCATACTTTGCTTCTTCTACTCATCCTACATATCTCAACCTTTCTCTCAGGTTCCCTTATATCTCTTCAATAGATAGGTTTTCTCTTTTGTCAGTTACTCTCCTTCATACATAATGTTAGGTCAAATTCATCAAATCCTTCCAACATTATGTTCTTCATCCATCCTTCTAGAAATATCTTAAATCTCCTTATTTGAATCACAATAAAATAGTTTACTGTGCATTAAATACTTCCATACAATCAATTAATAAAGTCAACATGATTTACATAACCCAAGAATTCAACTATGTCGGCTTGGAATCTCAATTCTCCCTGAAATGTAAATTATTGATGCTCGATCAATACTATGTTCAACTTCTTAGTCATCACTACAAACCTCAATCAACACATCAAAACTATTTCACTCGGCAATACACTGATGTTGGGTCAACACTGAATTTGCTCAACATATACTAACTCGGTCAACACTAACATCACTCAGCCTAAACTAGATTTCTTCATTTTTTCTCAGTTAAGCCTACTTGTTAAGTCTTCCTTCTTACTTAGATAAACAATACATTGTCTTATCATTGTGCCATATAATCAAGTACACATTAAAGTATCAAGATAACTCAACCTTTTCCCTAGGTGTTATTTTTATCATCCTTGCCCTAATCCTTCTCAACAACCAATAGATATAGTAATTTCTTAGATAGCAATTGTCTTACCAGTTAAGGTTTGACATCAATGACAATACAACAATTTCTTCAATTGCAATTTCCAACAGCTTTCATGTGTGATGGGAGGGGGGTAACATATTTCCCAGTTCTAGGCATATGCCTAACAACCTGGGTTTTTAAAAGCTCAGCTTGTTTTACATACTTTTCTTTTTCTTTATTAAGGTCTATCTCTATGGAAGATGAGGAATATAAACTAAAAGAATTCTTGAAAGATCCCTGATCAAGAGCCACTAGGGCTAATTGATCACTTTTTTTGATGTTTTTTGATACAGGATCATAGAGTCTAGCTAACTCATGCATGAAGTCAACATCTAGGAAGACATCAAGAATAATTAACATAGCCATGCCTAGAGTCCATGCATTGCAAATAGGGATGGCTCTAAAATGGTTATTATAGAAGTAGCTAAACAACATGAAACTAGAGCCAAAGGGGGTAACTGGATCCCTACATTCTGACATATAATCAAGAAAGGCCTCATCACTAACCTTTTTATTTTGATTCAAGCTGGGGAGAAAAGTGATAAATTCCTCTGAGAAATTAGGCTTTCCTTTATCTTTGCCTCCTTGTTCCTTAGCTTCCTCATTGGATGAGGCTCAGCTTGACTCCGGTTGACTCATCTCTACAAATTGCTCTGCTTAAACACATACTACAATAGATCGGACTTCTCAATTGCTCTCTAAAAAATTTCTAAGTGTAAATGCATGAATATCCTATCTATATATCATTTATCATTGAATACATAGGAATTACCAAGATTGTAGTAGATCTATCCCAAGTCACTTTAGCATTCACTTCTACATAACACCAAATTCAAAACAAGGATAGTCATAAGGTGAGATATTGATAGGTTTTATTTAAAAATTGGAAAGAAAGCAAAAAGGCAATGATTGTAGTGTTATGCTTTAAAGCCATCGATTACTGACAAAACCCCCACTTAAGGTCTAATTGGCTGGTTTTTTCACTTTTTCCTTCTCAGCACAATACCTTTCCACATTAGAAAAACTCTTTTTTCTTTATTCATTTAAGAGAACTTAACCAGGCTCAATTTGGAGATCTCATGACTGAAGACGCCTCATGATCTCTGAATACTTTTGCAAAATGGGATTAAATCACAAGAAAAAGTGACCAAAGGCATTTTGTAAATCTCAAAAAACTTACCCTATCTGAGGTTTCTCTTTGAGAATAAGTGACTGAAGACTTCATGAAATATCATAACTGTTTACTTGCCTAGCAATAGATCATGAGAATCAGGGACTGGAGGCCTTCTCTAAATCTCCAAGTCATTAACTTGACCTTAGTCCCATTTAGAGATTTGGAAACCAAAAGTACTATCTTAATCTCCTGATCATTTCTCTAACTTTAGTTTAATCATGAGATTCAGCAAACATTGCATCTCCCAATCTCTACAAGATTCACTTAACTCGAGCTAACTCACAAGAATCAGTGAAAACTATGTTCTCATGTTCTCTAAATACTTTTATTAATCCTAGTTATGTCATGAGATTCAGTGAACACCTTAATCTCTAAGTCACTAGATAAATCTCTTAACCTCGATTCAATCCTGAGATTAAATGCCGACCATTAATCTTCATCATTATCCACAGATCTTGAAAAATCCCTGAATGTTTTAAGACTTAACCATTTCATCATGAGATCAAGAAAAAACCTTTAGTCACTTAATCACTAAATGGGATAGAACCCTTAACTTATCACCCTTCACTTTATCTCTAAATCATTGAATACAAAGTCACTGACCATCAACCAATATCTAGAGATCATGCAACTGAATAAATATTTACCCTTTTAAAAACTCATCATTGGATCACCAAATGTTTCACACTTAACTACTGAGTCTTTGAGATTAAGTGAACACTTCATTCACTTGATCACTGAATGTTTTCTTACTAACCACCAAGATCAAGAGATAATGAGATAATGACCCTGCTGAATCTCTAGATCTATTACTAACTGTAGAGTCAACCTTGAGATATAATGACAACCGTTGATCAAGACTTGCATCAAGGGCATGTGCTTGATCACTGAATATTTTATAACTTCACCACTACATCAAGTGAATAGGAGAAGACTGATGCACTTGGTCACTAGATGTTTAAGGAAAACTTCTAGGAATCACAAGAATTGGAGATAAAATTGTTGTCAGATCACCAGATAGATTCACTAACCACCAAGACTTAACTAGAGATCACATGACTGCATAAAACAAAGTGAAATCTAAACTATGTCGCTTATTCATTGAATTAAAGGGGACTTTACAATTTCATTATGAGATTCACTAAACACTAGGGAAGAAAAATAACCATGTACACATATGAAAACTTAAGTGCCATGATAGTAACATGAAAATAGAAAAGATCTAGGGAAAACTTAAGACATACTTCAAAGATAAAAGCCTACCACGGACATAAGACCTAGGGCAAGGATATGCAAACATCTTTTGCACATGGTGAACTTGAGACTTAGACTTCAATTAGACAAATTCTTGTAGAGTCATAAAATAAATGAGACACATGTACGATTCAAATGTCAACAAGACCAAAAGTGAAACTACTTAGAAAACCTAGAAATTAATCCAACAAAGGATATTGAGAAAGTTCTATTGAGAGTATTTTTGGGTTGATAGATTTTCCCATATATTTTTATTAATTCCAAAGGGAGAGATTGTTATATGTTGTTGGAATTGGTTACTAATGTTGTTTTTATTCTTGTTTTTTCATTGATGTCAACATATGTTTCTATGAAGAGAACAAATTGGTTATTACAGTGTACGACTACTGTACAGTTGATTTAGAATGAGGGAACACAAGTTTGTGTATAGGTAGGTGTTGTGATCTTATATCTAAGATCACATCCTATAATATTTCATATTGGTTGAGTAGCATAAGATTTGGTGAAGACTTGTTTCTAGACTGTGACAGTGGAATTTGATAGAGTTAGTCTCTGTGTTTTGAGTGTATCTTACAAGAGATGTGGATTCAATGTATGTGAGCTTAAGGGATGTTAGATAATGTATTAGGGAATGTTCTTTAATCTTATAAATTCATGGGAAGCATGATGAAATCATTTGTGGCATGTTTTTTGGAGGGGACCTATTTGGGGCTGACTTCAAAGTTGTAGTGTGTATTATGGATAGCAAGCATGGATTACAGATGTTGGACCTTAATTGTTGAAGTGTAATTGTTCTATACTTGCTATAGATACCATGTGTATCTTAGCAAGGTTTTATGTAATTATTTTTATATTAGGAAAGCCTATTTGGCTGACTTGATCATTAATTGTAATAGGGTATATATGTAAGATCTTTTCTTTTGAAAAGATAGGTAGTCTCTAATAAATATAAAAGAGGATTGTGGAAGTTGTGAGCTTGTATCTTCTAGATGTAGAGTAGAGGATAGTTTATACTTCATTGGAACTGATCAAGAAAAGATAGTTGCAATACATTATGGTGGTGGACATAACATTCTTTGGGTAGTAAGCCTACATTTCTTTGACTCCTAATAGGGTCTGTCCTTTAATAGGGACTATCTACTATAATGTTTTAATAAGATCCTAACATGGATAGCTCTTTTAATAGGAATACTATACTCTTAGTACATCATTTGTGGGTTTCAATTCCCATCGGGGTTTAACCTTTAACATGGCTTCCTCGACAAAAAAATATTATGTTATTATGTTAGCTTACTGTGTTATCATTTGATTTGGTGTAGCTGCTATTTAAAGTTTAAAGTTTAATAATTTGTCTCACAAATGATGCAACCCACCTCTTAGTTGTGTTGGTGGATTGTTATTCCTAACAATGAAGTCTTTTAAGTGACTAATATTTCATCTATAATTGACATACATCCTTGATAGTCTCAAAATTGATACTATGGCATTTTGGATGATATAATTGAGTGTGACTTTAATTCCTTTAGATTATTTCTCTTCTTGTCAGATGGTATAGCCCATGACTTAATCAAAATGATCCTCATTAAACTATTATTGAACATGACAATGGATTTCCAATGATTAATACAATGTGGTTTGAGAAAGTTGGGGATGAGCCCTATGTTCTTCCAAGACAATGTCAGCATGTATTTTACTCAGAGGTTCCACATTAACTTGGTTGGTCATTTCTTGTTAGACATGATCTAAGAGGAAGGCTGATAAGGTATAATGCGATGGAAGAAGATGATTTTGAACAAGTAGAAGATACTATAGATGATGATCATGATCGATAGTTAGTCGATGATGTTCTTGACGTAAGTTTTCTTGAAGAAGATGATGATAATGACGATGCTACTAATGATGATGATGATGATGATGATGATGATGATGGTGATGATGGTGATGATGATGATGATGATGATGATGATGATGATGATGATGATGATGATGATGATGATGATGTTGATGATGATGATAATGACATTGATGATGATGAAAATGATGGTGTTGGTGGTGATGATCTCAATGATGATAATGATCATGACCTTATAAGTTGGATGAAGAAGAAGATCAATGACATGAATGAAATGTAAAGTTATGTGATCATTTCTTAATATATTTAATATTGATTTCTTGATAGAAATGTATAGTTATCTGATCCATTCTTAATCTATTTAATATTGATTTGTTGATAAAAATGTAAAGTTATATGATCAAGGCTTAATATAATTAATTTGTGATGTACCTTATAATGTTCGTAATTGATATGGGATGCTTATGGTTTTTAATGTACTTACTATTGGAATGTGATGTTTTGGAGTACTAGGAATCACTTAGAGGTTTTAATTTATGGCAACACTTATGATAGAGTGATCGCATGTTGTGGAGATTGCCACTGCATTCTTAGTCATGAAAATGACTAAGTCCTGAACCAGGATAATGGGGTATAGTGGCATAGTTTTGGTCAGCGATGAAGATATATGAGGAAATATGGCTAGAGAATTTAACTAGAGGTATTTTGGGATGTAAAAATGCTTTAGTTAAGATCACATAAGTTTTGGTTATCAGATCTGTGAGATATAGTGTTTGGAAGATATGCAAAGGTAGTCAAATAGTGTAACAGGGTATATGAATAGTTGTGAAGATGAAGGAAGGTAAAGTGAATATGGTAATCTGATAAGATAGATGAATATAGTATTTATGACTCTTTGATATTGTAAGAGCATCGAATCCATAAATAAAATTTACATGACTTATTGTTATGTTTTGCAAGATAATTGTGAAGCTGATTGGAAGGCTGATTTTGTATGAGTATGGAGTGTTTTTGTGAAAGAGAAGTGTGGTGATTGTTATGATGAATGAGTAAGGTTGGGAATATAAGAGTAGAGGTTGAATGTGAGATCAATAAGAGGCCCAAGTACAACTAGAACTATCTAAGCAAGATAAGTGCTTTTATTGTTCCCCTTTTGAGAACTATTTTGAGACAAATATTGATTGTATGAGAAGTGTGATCACCACCTTTAACCAAGTGTTTTTCTTACCCCTAATAGGGTTTTTTATTCCTCTAATAAGGAAATGTACTATGTAACAATCAAATCCTAATAGGGCTAGATCTCCTAACAGGGATACTATATTTTTTTGCATATTTGTGGGTGCCATCCCCACTGGGGTTTTCTCTCTGGCCAAGGTTTCCTTGAGAAAACATCATGGTGCAATGAGTTATGTGTTATAATTATATGTTCTTTTCATTTCTACATTACGTTGGATTATTTATAATTGTTCAAAGTTAAAGAGATCAAAGTTCTATAATACTGATTCCCCCCCCCTCTCAATATTACCTAATCCTAACAATTGGTATTAGAGCTATTGGCCCTTGATGAAAAAGTTTAACAACTTAAGGGAGATCAGAATGGATTTGGAAGTTTTGCAAGAAAAATTTGAAGCTTCACTTGAAGATTTGGATAAGATGAAAGATGAGAATGGTGAACTAAAATTCAAATTAAAAAGAGCAGAAGGTTTCATGCGGAAACTTAAAGAACAACTTGAGATTGTAAAAAGTCAGAGACAAGACCTTATGGAGAAAAGAAAAGAAGGTTCAAAAAATGATACATTAGAAAAAGTAAAGATGTTGGAGCAAGAAAAAGAACAAATCAATCTTTTGATGATCAAAGAGATTCAACATGAAAAGGATGAAAGAAAAAAATTTGAAGAGTCACTAAAAGAAGCTAACTTGTAGATAGGACAAATGAAGACTGAACTTGACCACCACAAGGATAAATATTAGGAAGTTGACAAATATAATTAGATCATTAAAGGTGAAATCACTCAAGCCAAATTACTCATTGAAAAGTTACACATGAGAAGTTACAATATTGATGAACAAAGAGCAAGACATAAGCCTAAAGGAGATATGAGTGGATTCAATGAAGCTAAAAGTTCAAAAACTCAAGAAGAGCCAAAAGAAACCAAGAATGGGGAAAGACCTATTCCCGAAGAAAGGCCAACCAATGAAGAAACTAGAGAATGGTTCAAACCCTTCAGAGGTAGATGTTTTGGATGCAAAAAAGTTAGACATATGAAAAGAGATTGCAGAAGTAAAGGTAACTCTAAGCCCTTTACCAACTACTGTTTTAATTTCTATGATTATGGACACAAGAAAGAAGATTGTAGAAAACTTGACTAGTCCAAGTATAAGAAAGATTATGTTAGAGAAGAATCTGCAGCCAAGATTACATGTCATAAATGCAATAACTTTGGGCACACAACAAGGTATTGTAAGATGCAGACTAATGAAGAGAGAAGACCACCTATTTGTTACAAATGTAATAATCTAGGTCACATTGCAAAGTTTTGTGTATATAATGGAGATGACAACATAAGAGGACCAAGGAGATCTAGTGAACTAGAAGGACCACCTCCAGTGGTTATAAGGAATAATGTTAGTGATAGTGGTAAAAGCCTCAATGATTACATGAATGATAGTCAATTCAAGAAATTAGAGGATGACAAGATGTGGAAAATAAAGGTTCTAAATAAGGAAGTGGTTCAGGGAGAGATAACTAATGATGTTGTGTCTTTGCATGATGAGTTCTTTGAGGGATCAACCTAGAAGGCCACATGGCCTTATGGGGAGCATTGGATGTAGATAACAGAAATTATCCAACCCCTATATAAGTGGAGTAAGCTGATGCAAGCTTAGGTGTGATGTTTACAGATGTTATGGAGTCTATGGATGAGATTGCAACACTTGAAGATTAATCTTATGTGTTCATGAGTTTTACATTGACTAGACAACATGCAAAGTTGAGCTACCTATGTTTAATGCACAAGCTCAACTTGTGATGGATAAAAGACTTGAAATATTTCAGTCCTACACCATTTGTTGATCAACAACTAAGGAGAGAAGAAGTGTGAAAGCAAAGAAGTGATCTACTAGAGATATTTTGTGTTTGTGTGAAGCCAAACATCAGATTCAAGTGCGTTCAAGGTATTTAGACTTAATCTCTTTGGAAAGTCATGGATGCACCAATAGTTTATGATGTTGTAGATAGACCTAGATACAAATTCAAAAGACATTCATTCAAATCCTATGAGGATGATCCAGAAGGGGAATTTTCTCAAACCCTTGTAGTTGTGTTACACATAGAGGATATTAGGTCATACATAAACTACAAGTATGAGATTATTGGGGAGGTTAAAATCTTCTATGAGTTGAAAAGTATGTTAGAAGTAAATGGGTCTTTGGTAGAAGAATTTAAACACGTAAAAGATTTGTCAATACTCAAGTTAACCTGACTCATAGAGGTCATAGAAGTTGAATGGTTCAAAATCATTCTAAGAAGAGTTCATGATCAATTCTTATGGATAGGTGATCAAATTGTTAAGATATGTGCTTAGTTAATCCATGATATCATAGGCCTTGACAATGAAGGAGCCCTACCTGTTGGTGAGAAGAACCTGAGAAAAGAAGCTAAAACCTTAACACACTCTAAATGGTATAAGAGGGAAATGATAGTAAATGATGTTTATTTACAAGATTTTAGATTGGTAGCAATGTTGATAGGCTACAAGTGCTTTTACAGTTACAGGCTTAATTCTGTATCAGCTGGATTTATAATGATGGCATACAAAATGGTAGAAGAAACACAAGAAGTTGTGACTGCAATTGTTCCCAAAAGATTGACAAGGAGAGTTAAGCTAGAGACTCATTTCTTAGAGATGATAAAATTTGAACACTCAATATCAGTATCTACTCTTATTGATCTTAAGGCAGTAGAGACACCATCATTTGTAATGAATGGATTAATCCATGTTAGTGAACTACTCATAAATTCATGGACTAAAGAAGTCAAGACCTTGGAAAACTCATTCCAAGATGTCTTAAATCTGGTGAGTAAGCACTAAACCACTTTTGCTTAAGTTCTACAATTTTGAGAATACCTTTTCCATTGATGTCAAAGGGAGCGGAAGAAAAAGGAAAAATGAGGAAGAGAAAGAAAAATGTAGGGTTGTATGTAGAAAATAAAACAAAAGAAAAAGTTATAGAAAATAAACAAAAAAAAAGTAGAAAAGAAGAAAAGAAAAAGAAAGTTGTATTGTAACACTTAGTCATTTTTCTAAGTGTTGTCATCAATGCTAAAGGGAGAGATTGTTGTCATGTGATGTTTTGGAGTACTGGGAATCACTTAAGGGTTGTCATTTATGGAAACACTTATGATGAAGTGATCATATGTTATAAAGATTTCCATCAGAGTCTCAGTCATGAAAATGACTATGTCAAGAATCAGGATAACAGGGTATAGTGGCACAGTTTTGGTCAGCGATGAAGTTATATGAGGTATTATGGCTTGCAAAGTTAACTAGAGGTATTTTTGTATGTACACATGCTTCAATTAAGATCACATAAGTTTTGGTTATCGGATCTATAAGATACAGTGTTTGGGGTTAGAATAATTGAGAGGGGGGTGAATCAGTTATCCATAGTCCCAATCACAAAATTTATATCCAAAAATAATTTACAAAAACTTTTGCAACTCGGTAACATAAAATAGTATTCTTTCTGTGCTTTTATTGATTACTAGTTAATAACATATAGTGATTACCGATCAAATCCAATATGAAACATGTAAAGTATGACAACAAAAAATCATCATAGTCAAGTTATAACACAAGAGATTTAATGTGGAAACCCTGTTAAGGGAAAAACCACCTAGGACTAGAAACCCAAAAATTGTTCACTCTATTGAAGTGAGGTCAGTGAAGACCCAACCCTGTTAAAGGTTACAAACACACTATGAGGTGTGACCTTGTTAGGGGATTTTAGACAAATCATTATCATCCAACCAACATTCACTATGGGGTTGACAGGATAACAAATGTACACTCTATGAATGACATTACAAGACTTTCTAGTCCACTCTGTTAAGAGATTTATCTATTTACAATGGTTAAACATCAAAAATAATTGATTTGATTACAACACAACTTGATTTGCATATTGTCAGATCTATATTATGCTCATTCAAATCCTCTGATCATTATAACAATTCTGTTTCAATCAATATTCAGTAACTTACTGTTGCTTGGAAATAGCTTTCTGACACTAGGTAATCTTTGAAGTTCAGTTATCCTTAACCAGTTTGATCAGGCATGGATGATGCTTGTTCACAAGATATCTCTGTAGTCTCCTTCTTTTGGCATATATTTCATCATGAAATCCTTGTCTCTTAAATAGACAGGTAAACTATTTTAATTCCATCAATCAGATTTTTTCACTTAATCTCCTTTGTTGATTTTGCCACTTTAACCTTCCTCAACTGATGTGTCAGTAACACATTTTATTTCAATCCCTTAGATCTTCTTCGAATTATGCTAGCCATAGATATTCATAACAAACAGTATCTCCATCCTCAAAATCATAACACATTACAACTCATCAACTTCTGTCAGCTAAACTAATCATTTAGTTCTTTTATTTTCCTCGGTTAACAAAGAAATGCATCAGTGAACACAAGCTCAATTTATACTATGCTCGGTATACACTACACTAGGTTGGTGTATATTGAAATGGTTCTTTAACCGACCACACTACTTTGTGCATTTTTTCTCTATCCTTCATCATAGATGAATGCAACATAATCAAGTCAATAACATAAGGTCATATAATCATTCATAAGTTACCCAATGTATTCCTTATCCTCATCTATTGTATCCATCTTCCCCATGTAGATATATATGTTCTTTATCTCTTTTCATCTTCTTCTTTCTACATATGTTTGGGTATAGTAACTTATAAGATAAGTATTGTCAAAACTAGTTGACATCAATGACAACATATTACTAATTTAATCATCTTACATATCTAACCAGCAACTCAGTGATCTTAAATCATAGATCTTCAAGTCATACAATTTATTCAAATCAGTTGTATTTCATCAATCTCTCCCTTTGGCATTGATGGAAAAATAAACAATATGAAATATGCCATACGCATACCAAACATGTATTCTAGAACTCTATCAACAAATGTTGTAACTCGGTACAAGATCTCCCTAGCTTAATATGTTTAATCACTATGTTACATAAAAGCATTTGCAAGTGTAGACTCTCTCCTACAGATATGATCTTTTCAGCTCATAGATTATCTTCTATTCTTCAATAACTGATCTCCAATGCTCTCCCTTTGTATCTGGCTCCATATTCTTCATATTGAGATCTCTCTCCCTTTGATAGCAATGCCAAAGAACAATAAAACATACAGCTCTATAGTAGCTATGTAACTCTTTTTTGTCTAGTGCATTCTTTGTATCTTGGTATACTGATGTGCAAATTTGTTCTAGTTCTTCAACCTTTTCACAACTTTAGACAAAAATCCAAAGTGTGAACTCTACTGCATCAACATGTATGATCTTTTGATAAGATTAGGCTGATGTAACCTCCAGATCACCTTAGTGACCGGTAGATAGGGGATGGACCCCAATTCTAGTCCTCAACTATTCATATGTATCCTTCGGTAGAGGCTTTGTGAAAATATCAGCAAGTTGTTCTTTTGATGTAACAAATTCTTGCTTCACTTTCTTCTCCTATGCTTGTTCCCTTAAGTAGATATACTTAATAGATATGTGCTTTTTTTTAGAGTGCATCATTGGATTCTTTGAAATATTAATTTCACTAGTGTTGTCAAAATATATAATCACCGGCTCAGTGATTACCTGATTCATACCTTCCAACACTTGCTTGATATAAGAAATATTTGAAAAATTTGTAGTAGTAGCAACATACTCTACTTTAGCTGTAGACTGGGAAATACATGATTGTTTCTTACTTGTCCATGTAACATGTCTTTCACCAAAGAAAAAATCTCCTCTAGTTGTACTCTTTCTATCATCCACATTTCCAGCCCAATCAACATTGGTGTATACCTTAAGTTCAAACTTTCCCTCCTTAGGATACCATAGTCCATAAACTTTAGTTTTCTTTAGGTATCTTCAGATTCTCTTAATAGAAACCATGTGTGACTCTCTAGGGTTTGCATAAAATCTAGCAACTATTCCAACATCATGTGCTATATCAGGTCTACTATGAACTATAGACATTAACTTACCAATCATGGATCGGTACAGTGTTTGGTTTACCTCAGTAGTTCCATCTTCTTTATTTAGTTTACATCTAGTAGCCATCGGTGTTCCCATAGGTTTAGCATCTTCCATGCCAAATGTATTCAATACTTCCTTTATATATTTAGATTCTGTGATGAATATACCGTCATTCTGTTAAATCACTTGTAAGCCTAGAAATAACTTAATCTCTCCAAACATAGAAATTTCAAACTCTATTCTCATTTCATTAGCAAATGACTTACAGATGTGATCTTGTCCTCCAAATATTATGTCATCGACAAATATCTCAGCAATCAAGATAGTATCATCAAAATTTCCTTTCATGTACAAATTGTTATTCTCACTAGTTCTAACAAATCCAATACTCAGCAAATAGTTATGCAGCCTCTCATACCAAGCTCTCAATGCTTTCTTTAAATCATATAAAGCTTTATGTAATCTACATTTCATATCTTTGTTGTCTGGATCAATGAACCCTTTAAGTTGTTTTATGTAGACTTCTTTTTCAAGTATTCAATTTAGAAAATAGATTTAACATCCATTTGGTAAACTTTGAACTTCTTGTGTGCAGCCTACCCAAGTAACATTCTAACTCCTAATCTAGCAATAGGTGCAAATATTTCACCATAATCTATTCCTTCCTCCTATGCATATCCCTTGCATACTAATTTGGCTTTGTTCCTTGTTACCTCTCCATTCTCATTAAGCTTGTTTCTGAATATCCACTTAGTACCAATAACATTCTTATCCTTAGTTCTAGGTACTAAACTCTAGGTTTTGTCCTTCTATATCTTTTCTATTTCCTCATTGATTTCATTAACCCATTCATCATTTTATAATGCAACTTTTACATTCTTCGGTTCATATTCACAAACTAGACATGTACCTTGTCTTGCTTTACTCCTTGTTTGCATACCAGTTTGTTTGTCTCCAATGATTTGTGTCTCAGGATAATGTTTTCTAACAAATCATTCCATTATCCTATCTCTTCTTTCTTGTGCATCCTATTTAGGTTCATTTTCTTTCTCGGTGGGTGCTTCCTTCTCATTGATATCTCCTTCCTATTTGTCGGTATTATTTTCCTGTTGACTAGTTGTCACTGTTTGCGACATCGATAGGGACTCTAAATATTCAATGTAAGTGAATCTATCATAGTCTTTTGGTTCCTTTGTGCTTTCCTCTACATTCTTATCATCAAACTCATCAACTTGAACATTATTACTTTCAATCATTTTACTGGTTACTTTGTTAAGACACTTGTATGCTTTACTTTTAGTAGAATATCCCAAAAATATCCCTTCATCACCTTTTGAGTCAAACTTCCCATTTCTTTCATCTTTTAGAATAAAGCATTTACTTCCAAAAAATATAAAATAACTTATAGTGGGTTTGTGGCCAAACCATAACTCATAGGGTGTCTTATTAGTGTCCTTCTTAAGTTCTACTCAGTTTAGAACATAAACAACTATGCTGACAGCTTCTCTCTAGTATGTCTGAGAAACATTCTTTTATAACATCAGTGTCCTTGCATAGTCAACAATTGACCTTTTTTCCTTTCATCTATTCCATTTTGTTGAGGTGTCCTTAGTGTAGAGACCTATCTTTTAATACCATGCTCATTACAGAAGTTAGTAAATTCATCAGAAATAAATTCACCACCTTTGTCAGATCTCAAACACTTTAATTCTTTACCAGTCTCTTTCTCAACTTTTGCTTTATACCATTTGAACATCTTAAATCCCTCTGATTTCTCTTTCAATAACATGACTACCATTAATCTAGTGTAATCATCAACAAAAAGAATAAAATATTTGTCTCCATAGTAACTTTGAGTTCTCATAGGACCACATAGGTCGGTATGCACTAACTCAAGTAATTTCTTTGTTGAATAATCCTTTCTTTTGAAACTAGATTTTTTCATTTTACATTTGTGACATTCATGAAACATAACATGATTAGGCTTTGATAAGTTAGGTAGACCTCTAACCTTTTTCTTTTTACTGATATTAATCATGTTATCAAAATTAACATGACATAAACTTTTATTCCACAACCATGCATCTTCATCTTTCATCATTAAACAAGAAGACTGATCATTATCAAGATAAAACAAATTACCTCTCAATTGTGTTCTAGTTCAAACAAGTCTTCCTCCATCATCAAATATCTTCACTTTCTTGCTTTCAAAAGCAACTCAGTGGCCTAAATTTTTTAGCTGTGGCATACTTAAAAAATTATAGTTTAGTCCTCTTACCCAATAAGCATTGTCACATTTAATTTTATCATTTATCATTAGGGATCCTTTTCCTCTAACCATACAAGGTGCATCATTACCCATTCTCATAGATGCTCCATTGTGTTCTTCAAGATGATCAATTTTTTCTTCATCATCAGTCATGTGATGTGTACAACCACTATCTATGATCCATGTATTATTTTTATTAACCTTAGAGATAAGTGTTGTCTCTACATACCTTTCATCTTCTTCTGAATCATCCTTCATTGCAACAAATACTAAATCCACATCTTCATTAGTGTCAGTATTAGTGACATCTTCCTCTACAATGTAGCACACCTTCTTTCCTTTATCATTATTGTCTCCGTTGTCTTTTTTGTAGTGTCGGTAACTTTTGTTGGCTCTTCTCCCATAGCTTCCTTCACCAGACCAGTCTTTGTTTCTATCAACATCTTTTCTTTGTGGACATCTAGCAATAATATGACCAATCTCTTTATAGTTAAAGCATGCTAAAGGTAATTTACCTCTATATCTACCTTTACCTTTAGGTAACCTTCTGGCCATAAGAGCTTCAAGTTCATCAAGCTCATCATCAGTATTGCTATCACTATAATCATTCTTATTTCTATTACTAGACTTACCAATCTTTAGAGAAGACATAAAAGAAGACTCAATAGACAATACAACACTATTATCAAATTTTTTAAGTTCAAAGGTTGTAAGCTTACCATTTATATTATCAAGAGTAAGGTTGTTACGAAATGCAGACCTAGTTTCATGAATTGTAGATATTCTAATTACATAAACCAACAATAAGGTTCTAAGAACTTTTCTTACCACTATCTCTTCATCAATAACACCATTAGATCCTCTGATAGAATGAACTACCTCTTTTAATTGGTTTGTGTACTACACAATATTTTCTCCTTCCTTCATCTTCATGTCATTGAATCTTCCCCTTAAGCTTTCAGCTCTGGCTCTTTTGACATTCACTTCACCACTATAAACTTGAGAAAGTTTATCCCACATCTTCTTAGCAGTAGTATAGCCCTTGATATCTTCAAATTCAACATCTCTATAGCTAGCAACAATCTCCATCATAGTAAGATTATGTTCATGCCTATCGCTTAGTTGATCAAGGGTCTGTTTGAAATTTTCCAGCAGACCAGTGCTGACTGTATGTTTGTCATTGATGACAACATATGGAAAGTAGCATGTGTGGAAGTCTTATGTAGTAAGCCTTTAATATATGATGCATGGACATGATATCAGCATGATATCATGGGTGCAGAGCTTAACTATAAGTATAGACATTTATATAGCAGCTTGTATCAGCAGTGTTCCTGACAGAGTTACAGGTAGTGTTCTATGTATGGTTGTCCATACAGTTGTCATATGGACATGCACCCTAGAATATATGTTGAATACATGTTATTGATGTTTTAGTTATGAATTCATAGTCTAATGATGAATGCAAGAAAAGTTATGCAATCGCTATTCACCAGTAGCAGTTTCATGTGTTTGTTCAAAAGAGCCGATAGAGATTTTATCATTTCTTGAGTTGTGCCTATCTTGAGGATATGTGCCCTTGGATTTAAGCTTGGAGAAGTATTATTGAAATTTTTTTAAGAGTGCATAAGTTAATTTATCTTACAGAGAAAGTTCCAATTATTTTGGTAGAGCCGACAGTGTGTGGTGTGCATCTACAATTATTTTATTAGATAGGTCCTAGAATGAGTTGCGTACATAATAGAGTTGAAAAAATGTTTGTTGGAGTTTATTATGGTTTCTCTAATATTATTTCAAGGTGGTTTTAACATGCCAAATTGATTATATCATTTGGAGGAAACATATTTATAGGCCTTCATTTGTGATTTCTTCAATGTGGTTCATGGTTGATTAAGGAAAGTAGAGAAGAGTGTGCAAAGTGTTGAACCATCAGAAGAAGGTCTATGTGACCAAGTAGAGTATGTGTGCTATTTATTAGAACTAATCCAGATAGTAGGTCAAAGCAAAATTCACCAAGATCCAGATATAGTGTGTATCTATTAATTAGAAGGTTGTAGCCTTCACCCATTTGAGCAGTGAGCTCTCAAACAATGTTTCCTCTCCCCTAATAGGGAAAATTGTAAAAGAATCCTAACAGGGACCAACCCTTAACTAGGTCTACTATACTTAATATATTGCAAAGATACTCCTAATAGGGTAAAGAATCTTCTAGCAAGAATCATTATACACTAGTACAAAATATTAGTGGCTATCAAGTCCCACCGGGATTTTTACTTATTTGGGTTTCCCCATAACCAAAATATTGGTATTATGTTCAAGTGTTCTTTCATTGTGTTGATGCTTTATGTTTAAGTATACTTAACTGGATAAAGAATTGAAACTTGTAGATAATTGATTCACCCCAAGCCCCCCTCTTAGTTATCCCTTGGGACTATTCCTAACAATTGGTATCAGAGCCAAGTGCCTCAGAGAGAAAGTTTAACAGCTTGAGGTTGATCAGATGGCATACTTCAGGAAAGAAAGTCCTAAGTTGGATGGAGAGAATTATCTTGATTGGAAGAATAAGATGGTGACCCATTTGAAGTGCATTGCTTTTGAAGTTTTTAATGTAACCATCCGAGCAGCCAAGATTCCTACATTAGAAGACCTTGCAAAAGATGATGCTATTGATGCTAAAAATGAATTGTTTCATTAGAATTCTATTGCTAAAGAAGCCCTTATCAATGCCCTATCTGATGGTGAATTTTCAGAAGTAAAAAAGATAGGTACAACCCATAAAATTTGGAAGCACCTTGAAGACATTTTTGAAGGAGACAAACAAGAAAAGGATGCTCGTAGAAAGACATGGAAGAAAAGATACAATGCATTAGATATGCTACCTAAAGAAAATATCAGAGCTTACAATCAGAGGATTAATGAAGTAGTTGCTGGAATCAGGAACAATGGCGGAGAGATTTCTGAGGAAGACATTATGGACAAGTTGATGAATACTCTTACTCCAAAATATGAAAGAAAGATCAACATCCTTGATGAGACCATGAAACTTACATCAAATTTCAAGAGAGAGACCTTGATCAGAAAAATCTCATCTTTTGAGATTTCAAGATTGAAGACAGAACCAAAGAGCGAGATAGCTTTCAAAGCAACAGTTCATGGTAAGAAATCTGCAAACACTTATGGTAATCTTGATGATGATGATGAAGATAAAACACTAGATGATTTTACTGCTATGATTTCCAAAAGAGAAAAGAAAGGAAAAGGAAAATATGAAGGTCAATTACCATTTAAGTGCTTTTCATGTAATAAGATTGGTCACTTTGCATCTAAGTGTCCCACTAGAGCTAGAAATTTCAAAAAGGATTATAAGCCTAAGTATTCTAAGGAATGCTACTATGTTGAAGATGGAGTCTCAGATGAAGAATCAGGTGAAGAAGAAATTGGATTCATTTCTATTGTAGATAAAAAAAATATTAAGTTAGTTCCTAAAAATGAGAAAGTGAATCAAGAGCTAGCATTGATTTCCCAAGCAGATATAAGAACAGACTGGATTATAGATAGTGGTTGTTCACATCACATGATAGGTGATAAAGGTAGGTTTGTTCATTTGGACAAATACAATGGAGGTATGGTCAGATTTGAGGACAACACTCCTAAACCTATAGTTGGTAGAGGATCCATCACTTTGGATGGAAAGAATAGTACTAATGATGTTCTTTATGTTGATGGTTTGAAACATAACCTTCTCAGTGTTGGACATTTACTTGGTAAAGGATATCGGTTGGAGTTCAAAGATGACAAATGCATCATTAACAACAAATATGGTATTATGATTGCATTAGCCACAAAGACAAGAGGTAATGTTTTTCAACTCAATTCAGAAGAAAGTTGTTTTGTTGCTAAAGTTGATGACAGTTGGTTATGGCATAAAAGACTATGTCATATTAGTTTTGATAACATAGTAAAGATAAGAAATGTTAAAGTAGTAAGAGATCTACCTAGCATAGCAAAGTCAGTTGATACTATATGCAGGGAATGTGTGATGGGGAATCATGTGAGAAATTCATTTAGGAGCAAGTAGAATTCAACAAAGAACAAGTTGGATCCGATTCATATAGACCTATGTGGACCAACTCAAACAAGATCATATTATGGTGAAAGGTATTTTATTTTGTTTGTCAATGATTATACTAGGATGATGTGGGTTGCATTCTTAAAAGATAAGTCAGAAGCTTTTGAGAAGTTCAAAATATTCAAAGCTAAGGTTGAGAATGAATCTGGATTAAAGATAAAATGTTTGAGATCGGATAGAGGAGGAGAATTCACCTTTGACAGATTCTATGAGTACTGTGAAGAACATGGCATAAAGAGATAGTTAAGTGCACCTAGAACACCTTAGTAGAATGGAATTGTAGAGAGAAGGAATAGGATCATTCTTGATATAGCGTGCACCATTATGATAGAAGGGAAAGTTGCACACACCTATTGGAGAGATGTGGTCAATACAATAGTCTATACAATCAATAGAATTTAGTTAAGGCCCAGTGCCAACAAAACACCTTATGAGCTATGGTTTGGTAATGTTACCACTATAAAATACTTCAAAATCTTTGGAAGCAAGTGCTACATCAAGAGGAATGAAGCAATAGGCAAGTTTGATGCAAGAAGTGATGAAGGTATTTTTCTTGGTTACTCTACTAAAAGTAAAGCTTATAGATGTTTCAATTTAAGATTGAAAAAGATCATTGAAAGTGCTCATGTAAATATTGATGAAAATTTTATGATTCAAGAAAGATATCATGATTACTCACCCATGATTGAAGAAGAACCTAGACCCTCCACTAGTGAGACAGTTATTGAGGAAATGTTTGACAGCATTGATGTTTTATTCAATGACCCTGAGACAAGTGAAGAAGGTACTCCTAAGGCTAATGAGTCAACATCACCTAAAGTTCCAAATTTTACATCAAGAAATCATTCCAAGAAAGACATCATTAGAGATTAGAGAGGCAAAGTCTTAACAAGATCACAAGAAAATAACTCAGCTAGCAATGATGCGGTATGTTTACTATCTTAGATTGAACCTTTAAATGTTGAAGATGCTTGTAAGGATTCAGATTGGCATGATGCTATGAAAGAAGAACTTGATCAGATCATTAAGAATGACACTTGGGAACTAGTCCCAAGACCTAGTGATAAGAATGTGATTGGAACAAAGTGGATATTTAGAAACAAGATGAATGAAGATGGTACAGTAGTAAGAAATAAAACAAGATTAGTATGTAAGGGATATGCGCAAAGAGATGGCATTGATTATTCAGACACATTTGCACCTATGAGTAGATTAGAAGCTATCAAGTTATTTCTAGCTTATGCTACAGATAAAAACTTCAAATTTTATCAGATGGATGTCAAATCAACATTCTTGAATGGAGACTTAAAAGAAGTATACATTGAGCAGCCTGAAGGATTCACCTTATCAGATAGACCTAATATGGTATGCAGATTGAAGAAGGCCCTCTATGGACTTAAGAAAGCCCCTAGAGCATGGTATGAGAGACTAGATGGATATTTAACAAAGATTGGATTCAAGAAAGGAGTAGTAGATTGTAATCTATTCATTAGAGAGACATCTAAAGGTTTGTTACTTGTAGCTATATTTGTTGATGACATTATCTTTGGAAGTAATGACAAACTTAGTGTTGAATTTGCCAAAGAAATGGAGAATGAGTTTGAGATGAGTATCATTTGTCCTATCAAGTACTTTTTGGGATTAAATGTGCACCATACAGAAAAAGGGATTTTTATTAATCAATCAAAGTATGTGAAAGAGATACTGAAGAAATTAAAGATGGATGATTCCAAGCTAGTAGGAACCCCTATGATTACTCGATGCAAGCTTACAAAGGAAGATGACTCACCAGCAGTTGATATAACATTGTATAAGTCTATGATTGGTAAACTCATTTATCTTACTCAGACTAGACCTGACATTTCCAATGTAGTTGGTATAGTTGGAAGATTTACAGCAGAGCCTAAACGAAATCACCTCGTGGCTGTAAAGAGAATATTTATATACTTGTAGGGAACTATAGATTATGGTCTATGGTATCCTAATTTAGAAAATATTGAGCTTCATGTGTACATGGATGCAGATTGGGCAAGATGTGTTGATGATAGAAAAAGTACTTCAGGTGGAGCAGTGTTTCTTGGTGATAGACTAGTCACTTGGACAAGAAAGAAACAAAACTATATTTCTCTATCAATAGTAGAAGCAAAGTATGTTGCAGCAACCTTGAATTATTCTACAATTGTTTGGATCAAGTAGATGATAAAATATTTTGGAATTTAGATTGATTATCCTATTTTTATTCACTATGATAACACTAGCACTATCAATATGTCAAAAAACCATGTGATGCATGCAAAGACAAAACAGATTGAGATCAAGTATCACTTCCTAAGAGAGAAAGTGGCAGAGAAAGAAGTCAAGTTGGACTATGTGAGTACTAAAGAATAGTTGGTAGATATATTCACAAAGCCCTTGCCTAAGGATACTTTTGAGTATCTTAGGGGGAAGTTGGGAGTAATTCCCTTCCCTAATTCTACTTAGAAGGAAGCAGGAATAGCATTAGTCCTCGGGGATTGATGGAAGGTTGACTACTCTACCTCAGGAGTAGTACCAATGCTTAAAATGAGTGGTACCCTTTTCCATTGATTTCAAAGGGGGACTATATATAGAGTCATGAAAAATAAAAGTAAAAAGAGGAGTAATATACTAAGGGGGAGAAACATTCAATTATGACAGCAGTACAGTTGAGGAAATAGAGAATATTAGAAAATATTGCAGCAGATGGAGGATTCATCTTTGCGGAAGTTTTGAAGAGGAAATGGAAAATGTTATAAAAGAAATGTTCATTTGGGTTGATGGTGGTTTTTCATTCCACATGTTGCCATCAATTCCAAAGGGGGAGATTGTTGGAGATTTGCCAGCAGGCCAGTACTGACTCTATGTTTGTCATTGATGACAACATATGGAAAGTAGCATGCATGGAAATCTTATGTAGTAAGCCTTCAGTATATGATGCATGGACATGATATGAGCATGATATCATGGGGGAAAAGGTTAACTATAAGTACAAACAATTATATAATAGCTTGTGTCAGCAGTGTTCCTAAAAAAATTACAAGTAGTGTTCTTTGTATGGTTGTCCATATAGTTGTCTTATGGGCATGCACCCTAAGATATATGTTGAAGACATGTTAGTGATGTTTTAGTTATGAACACATAGTCTAATGATGAACACAAGTGAAGTTATGCAATCACTATTCACCAGTAGCAGTTTCTTGTGTTTGTTTAGAAGAGCCAATAAAGATTTTATTATTTCTTGAGTTGCACCTATCTTGATTTCAAGGTGGTTCTAACAGGCCAACTTGATTATATCATTTGGAGGAAAGATATTTATAGGCAGTCATTTGTGATTTATTGAGTATGGTTCATGGTTGATTAAGCAAAGTAGAGCAGAGTGTGTGTAGTGTTGAAACATTAGAAGAAGGTCTATGTGACCAAGTAGAGTATGTGTGCTATTCATTGGAACTGATCGAGATAGCAGGTCAAAGCACAGTTCACCAAGATCTAGATATAGTGTGTATCTGTTAATCAAAAGGTTGTAGCCTTTGCTCATTTGAGCAGTGAGCTCTCAGACAATGTGTTCTCTCCCCTAAGAGGGACAATTGTAAAAGACTTCTAATAGGGTTCGACCCTTAACTAGATCTACTGTACTTAATATATTGTAAAGCTACTCCTAACAGGGTAAAGGATCTTCTAGCAAGGATCATTATACACTAGTACAGAATATTAGTGAGTATCAAGTCCCATAGGGGTTTTTACCTATTTGGGTTTCTCCATAACCAAAATATTGGTGTTTTGTTCAAGTGTTCTTTGATTGTTTTTATGCTTTATGTTTAAGTATACTTAATTGGATAAAGAATTGAAACTTGTAGATAAATGATTCATCCCCTCACCCTCTCATTTATCTCTTGGGACTATTCCTAACAGGGTCGAGGGACCAGTGGGTGGTGCAAGGTATCCATTCTCCATTAGTGTGATGACATAATTCCCAATTCTAGATAGATGTAGCTTCCTTCGGCTTTTCCATATGGTGAAGTTATCCTTGTTTAGCTTTGGCACTTCCCTCTTATACATTTTGAGATCTTTGTGCTAAAGTCCTTAAAACTCTGTTCCAAGCAACCAAATCTCTGATGCCAATTGTTAGAATAACTGAGAGGTGGGTGAATCAATTATCCATAGTCCCAATCACAAAATGTATATCCAAAAACAATTTACAAAAACTTTTTCACCTTGGTAACATAAAATAGTATTATGTCTGTACTTTTACCCATTACTAGTTAATAACATATAGTGATTACCAATGAAATCCAATATGCAACATGTAAAGTATAACAACTGTAGACTATAGTTTTAACTTGTTATCTATCTTGAAAGGCTGAAACATTCAAACATTAGACTAATCTAGCATTTATCAGTTCAAAATATACACAAATATAAACCAAACCACCTTAAGATTGTTGCTAAAAACAAGTGCTATAGAGGACTGTTTGATTTGCTTAAATGAGAGGTATGTGGGTGTGCTCTCTAAGCACAAGTATCTTGCTTCTAATGCATTCTAAGGGATTTGAAATGATGCATGAATGCTAAGAAAATCTTGAAAGAAACTAATTCAATCCATTAAAAGCTATTATAGATGTGTTAAGAAATATGAAATAGAGCTATTCTAACAAATATAATTGAAAGCTTTATGATCTAAGATTTATTCTAGCATTATAACTCTACTTAATAATGAAAGGTGAATTGGTGAATTTCTCTTGGAAGAGTAGATTATTTATAGGATTTGGAAAGGGCTTTGGTTAGGAGGATGAGTCAAGGTTAGAGGTAAGGTTAGGGCTTGAGTCAAGGATAAGGATTGACTTTCAAAGGGGTTGAATGGACCAAGGCTCAGGATAAGGATTGAAGACTTTCTAGAAGAGTCTAGGGCTTTCTAGAATATTTAGGAGTTTAGGAAATAAATAAATGTTTATTTATTTCAAAAGCTTTAAGGTTGAGGATTTCATTTATTAAATAGATTTAATAAATAAGAGGGTTTAACATTTAAATTTGATTTAAATATTTTTGAGATGGGATTAGGATTAGGAAATGGGGGAATCACCCTTTAATTAAAATTAAAGTGAGATTAAGAATTTCTAGAAGAGGTTAAGGATCTCTAGGATATTTTCAAGGTTTAGGATTTAAATAAATATCTTATTTATTTAAATGATTTTTGGTCAATTTATTAATTAAATAATTAATAAATAGGGAAATAATCTTTAAATGAGATTTAAACATTTCTGGAAGGGGTTTCTTAATTAAATATTCTTAATTAAGATAAAGGGATTTAATGACATAAAAATAAATAAATTAATAAATTAATTAATAAATGATGATGTCATCAGGGGTTTAGACTAAAAAAGATAGGAAACACCTTTTAATCAGGTTTAGAGTGAGATTAGGAAATTCTAGAAGAGGTTAAGGATTTCTAGAAAATTTCCAAGGTTTTAGGATTTAAATAAATATTTTATTTATTTAAATGATTTTTGGTCAATTTATCAATTAATAATTAATAAATAGAGGAAATTCATTCAAACTTGATTTAAATGATTTTGGGGAGGGATTCTTTAATTAAAGATGTTTAATTAAAATAGGAGGATTTAATGACATAAAAATTAATTAATTAATTAATTAATTAATGATGATGTCATCAGGGGTTTTTTAGAAAATAAAAAATAGTTTATTTTCTAAAAGATTTTTATGTGTCTACATTTTGCGCCTCTTTGATGTGATGCTGCAAGTGGTGTGGCATCAAAGACAAGAAATAAAGATGGCCCAAGCTAGAATTTAGAGGAATGAGGAGTTGTGCCCCCTCGAGAAAATAACGCAAAGAGGAAACTTTGTGGAATTTTCTCGAAAGGAAACAAAAGGGAAAGGAAAAGGATGAAGGGGGATAAATAACCAAGCTTCCAAGAGAAAAGATGGGTGAATGCAAGATGCAACTATATGAAGATGCAAGATGCAAGATTAATCTAGATGATGCAAGATGTAGGGGATTTAGGAAGCTCCATGCGTTGGATATTTTAGAGAGCACAACCTAGTTTGATATAGAAATGCTAGAGACCTGCCAAGGTTATGAAAGAACACAAGGCCTTGTCACCAACATTGCATAGGACTGACACAAAAAAGACACGTAGGGTTGCCCTAAAATCACACATGAAACCCGAAGGAGCCATGGTGCAAATGATGCTAGAGAAACAACAAACACATGACAAACTCACAGGCAGAAGCAAAAGATCAAAAGACCGTGCCCTAGGTTGTCCTAATTCGCTGCACACCATGATATAAAGGATCGTGGTGACTTTAAGTAGAGAACAATGATAATCCGTAAAAGATTAACAAGACCCAAATGACAAAATCCAAGGTCCAAATGAGAACTCCAAAAGACAATCTTTTCCAAAGAGAGAGATTTGATTTGATTGATGGTGGGAAGATTGGTCTAAATGTGTGGAAGGATACATCAACATGGACCTAGTGTGCTAGGTGGAAGATTAGATCTGATAGGAATGATACATCTGTGTGGACGCATGATTAGGCTTAGGCTAGACAATAAAGAAGCATACATTTGTGTGGACCTATTGATTGGTGGAAGATTTTTTTATTTCACTGTCAAATGAAGAGGTTCTAAGATAGTCACAGTGATTAAGGATAGTCAACAATTAATTTTGCTGAAGCGCGAGGCTGGGTGGGACAAGATATCTGATCAAATGTTGTTGTAGGACTAGCGAGGATATGTACAACAAGATAGTGACAAGGGCTAACTGATGCAAAGGATGGGACTTAAAGACACATCTGAAAAAATTAACCTAAGTGGAGACACGACTGATGCTATGGTACAAGACTTAGGATAAGATGTACAAAGAACCTAGGGATGAAGCTGAAGCTCCAAAGATATGCAAGATGATGCCCCAGTTGGGCTGGAAATCCAAGATGGATGATGTTTCCTAAAATGACATGAATTTGGGAAGGACGCATCCCAATGATGATGATTGGATTGAGGTCAAGGCTTGCTACAAGACTAGGAACAAGACTAAGGATGTGATTGGATCGATTGATTTGATCTTGGATGTTGAAATGGCTAGAGGATATGAATAGGATTGGAACATATTGGAAGATTTCTATCAATGTTGGATATGGATGAATGGCATTGGATTGCATGGGGGAAGCCTATAGATATATACCAATGACAAGGGAAGATACCAAGTGATGGAAAGATGGAGGAAATGCTTAACGATTTGGATGGAGGAACTACTAGGAGATTTGGATGAAAAAACTGCTAGGAGGATTTGGAAGATGGATGGCAGATTTGCTTGAGGATTGGAAAATGGATGAATGCTTGGGGAGATGGATGCAAATTTGCTTGAGGATTGGATAGAGGAACTGATTGGGGAGATTGGATGGTAGATTTTCTTAGGATTGGGGAGATGGAAGATTTTGGATGAAAGATAGTCTCCAACAAATAAGATGCCCCCTGCTTAGGATATTTCATGTTTTTCAGAGGTTTGTAGGATGCGGTATGATTTGGATGGAAGATAGGATAAATGGATTGGATAGAGGATATGTAGCTAAAAGATGTGATGGATGCCAAGAAGGTTCCCAAAAGCATGTATACTTGGTGGTCTCTGTTTTGTCATCAATATCCAAAGGAGGATGAAGGAGGTGAGAGACAAAGGGGATGGAGGAGATGATGGATAAGATGTGATAGAAGGGAATGGCTCCCAATTGCAGAGAGGAATTGGGGGGACCTACGCATGATGCCTATTTTCCAAATTTTCACCATGGTACTTGTCCAAGGTTCTTGAATTGCCATGTTTTCATGATTGAACACATTTTTTTCTCTTTTCTTTTCTTTTTTGATATTTTTCTCTTGATTTTTCCAATTTTTATGGATTTTCTGATTTTCTGCTAACTTTCTGTTGATCTTTCACTGATATTCTGATTGATTTTCAGATTCATTGCTGACTTTATGCTTTCCTTTTGACTCTCTAGTGACTTTCTTCACTAATTTTCTAATTTTTTTGCTGACTTTCTGATTTTGCCTGGATGTTGGTATAAATTTGTTAGGATGGAGAGATTATGCAAAAGCATGGATGAGATGGGGGAGATGGGAGATATGGTCATAGAAAGTGTTTGGATGGAAGGATGGGAATTGATCATGATAGGGGGATGTTGTTAGGATCAACATTGGCACATGTTGTGAGGAAGGTGGATGAAGTGGATGAGATTTTGAAGATAGATGCAGATTTGATGGAGGATTTGTGCTAGGAGATTATGGGTCATTGGGACCTAGAGTAGATTGAGGAGACGGAGGAGAAGAATCAGTAGCTAGTGGATTAACAACCTTGGATGCCATTGTGGATGTTTCTTTGAGATGCATTACATCTTTCTACTTTTAGATCCACATCATTTTTTCTTTAGCTTTAGTGGGCCTTTGTGGCCATTGGTATGCATCAGATTTTTCTTTTGCTTTGTTGGGCCTTTATGGCCATTGGGATGCTTTAGATGTTTCTTTTTCTTTGATGGGCCTTTGTGGCCATTGGGATGCATTGGATTGCCTGATTGGATTTTTCTCTGCTTGAGCATGTTGTTTAGGCTAGATATGGAAATCTTTAGATTTTTGTGGATATTTCCCTTTATGCATGTTTGGCATGGCATCCAAATTGCAAGGAGCATTGGAAGTAATATGAGGTGATGTTTGGGATGGTGGAAACATGGACGAAGAGATGGAAGGAGATTGGTAGATAGGATATGTGGGAATGTGCCTTTGTTGATCCTAACTAGGGATGTTTGGATTTTGGATGAAGGACTGAGTAGGATAAGATGGGGGATGATATTTTGGGATGTAAGGTGCCAAAATGGATTTGGTATGTAAAGGATATGTGCTGGAATAATTTGGGACATAGGGAACCAAAATGGATTCGGAGGATGAAGGAGGAATGTGATAGGTTGGTTTGGGTTGCAATGATGGAGGAGGAATAGTGTGGTATACTTTGGGGATGGGAATATTTTTTGGATGTGTGCTTGAATTTAGCTTTATTTGTACCAACATTTTTGGAGGAAGTGTCTTCTTTGGATGTGTGACCAATTCCACATGATTTTGGTTGTTTCTTGTCCTAGATGGGCTCTATATTTCCTTGCTCACGAGCACCCAAGCCTTTTCCTTGATAATTCCATTTCTTGAGTATTTTAACCAAACAAGGATATTTCTGACTTAGGGAATAAGATAAACATCCATTTTATGGTTCCCTAATGGAAGATATGAAATAGATTTCTTCTACTTTAAGTAGGCCACTATTGCAAAATGTAGGTGGACCAAGAGGATAGAGTGCTGACAATTGGATAGTTTGGATTGGAGGATCCTCCAGAGGAGAGGATGGGATGATGGGATCTTGCCTAGGATTGGAGGATGATAATGGATCTTTAGATGGAGGAATTAGGATTTTAGGATCTTGGATTGGGGGTGATGGAAGAAATAGAACATGCGATAGAGAAATTGAAGGGATTGGATCTTGATTTTCTTCAATGGTTATTTCAACATGATTTTGGAAAAGATCTTGACATGATAGGATTTGTGTGGATGGAGTGATGGGGGATGTATAGATGGACTCTTTAGATGGAGTGGATAAAAGGATGGGAGATTCTTCAAATATGAAGTCTGAAAGAAGGAAGAACTCTTCAGATGGTATGGATGGAAGGATGGGAGATTTTGCAACTATGATGGCAGGACAAAGGCTAAACTCATGAGGCTCATCAGATATGCTTTGGATAATTCCAGGAGAAGGGGATATTGATGGAATTTGGATGGAGACTTCAGATGGAAGGGACTCAATGATGTTATGATATGGAAGGGGATCAATGAGTGGGATGAATGGAAGATAAATAATAGATGGGAGTGATGGAGGAGGAATGATGGATGTAGGAGATGGATGGGCCTCATCAATGATGGCTTCACATGAATGATTGAGATGGCTTGCCTCTTCAATTTTAGAAAGGAAATTTGTTGTTGGCTTCCTTGTGAAATTCCTTGGAGACTTTCATGGTGAAGAAGGATTGGAAGGCAGAGGGGATGGAGAGCTAGGATAGTTCTCACATTAAGAAGGAGTGGAAGTTTGTGAATCTTCTTGAGAGGGTGATGGTGGTGATGAGGAGTTGGAGGATGCTAGAATTAGATAGTTCAAATAGGTAGGTTTTGAGGAAGCCTGTGAACTTGATGGAATTTTAGGTGAGGTAGGGGTGATGGGTTGGGATATAGGACATGAAGTGGATTGAGGGATGCATTCTTTTTCTGGAAGGGGATTTGCAGCAATGTGGGTGAGGACGGAAGATGCTAGGCTTGAATAGGATATAGCAGATTGTGGGTCTAGATAGAATGGTAGATTATGGTAATGGATTGCAAGACTAGGATTTTGGATTTGGAATTGGATTGGAGGATAAGTAGATGGAGGATTTGGATAAAGGATGGGAGGACTAGGATTTTGGATTTGAGAGTGATTTGGAGGATGGAGTTTTTAAATAAGGGAAGTAGCATGAAGGGTTTCTATGGGATGATGGTGATTGGGATATGATAATTGAAGGAGGTGGAGGTATGAAGGATGCATATGGAGGATATGTAGGCTTAAGATAGGAAGGTGGGGTGAATGAATAGGATAATAGATTTCCCTTGCCAAGGACATGAAAGGGAGTGCTAGTGGATAAACATGAAGGCATGATAGGATAGTTTGGAGGAATGATAGGATTCTAGGGGATGCTTTGGGAAAGCTTGCTAAGATTTTCAAAGTATTTATCATGATCTACAAGGATTTCATCATCATTAGGATAGGATAGAATGGGAGAAAAGACATAATAACCAAACTCATCGTAATAGTTTTGAGACATGTTGACTTGCAAATGAGTTGGATGAAGGATGGAGATGGATGAAAGACTAGGACTCAGTTTGGGATGACTAACAAGACCAGACTAAGATTGGATTTTATTTCTAAAAGCTTTGGGATGACTGTTGGATTTGGAGGTTTTGTTTTGACTGACATGGTAAAGGATTTGATTGTAGAACTCTTTGTTTTGTGTATTTTTTTCAATAGATGTTTTGCACTGAGTCTGAAACTTTGGAAAACACATAGTGCATAACTACCTAAGAGTCAAGTTAGTATCAAAATCTTTTCCCATAGCTTGATATCCCAAAAAGGAATACATATGGTGAGTGTCTTAAGGTGATTTGAGAAACCACTTGGATTGATCCTTGCACAAAGATTTGGATACCTTCAGGAGTAGATCAGGTAGCTTCTGATTAACAAGTTTGTAGTTGATCTATGGAGTCCTCCCAATTAGTTTATACATGTGTGACTCACTTAAGAGCCTAGTTGACCATGTCAAAATAGTAGGGATTATTCACCTACCCTGGGCTACCATCAACACACCTTGCCTGAGCTTGAGGGGATATAAGTGAGAGTTTTCTTAGTGCTTTATTTTTATACTAGTTAGGGAAGATACTGGTTGAGATCATTCTCCATAGAGGAAGTTCTTTTCTCCCTAGACATGCCTTGCTAAAAGCAAAACAAGTGAACTTGTCTAAGTTCAAGTGTTTTACATTACTTACTTTAACAAGGATTATGCAAAATTAAAAACTCATAAATGCACATCAAAAAGAGCTCTTTTTCCCAAGATTTGATTAAGTGTGATTGAATTGAAAAATTTTGAAGACACAAGTGTTTAGGTGTTGAGTTTTTCTTTTCTTCAAAAAGTAAACTTTTGAGTGATTGGTAGTTCTTTTCTTGAGCATTCGAGATTGAGTTTGCATGTTGAACTTGAAATTGAAAGATGAAGGAATAGAGATGCTTTTCTTTCTCTTCTAAATCATTCAATATTGTGTTCAATTTTAAAAATGACAATGACTCTTTTGGACATTGATTCATTACCTTAGCTTCATTCAAGATTTTGTTTGTCTTTTCCTCAATTTTTAGATTCCAAAGGGAAAGTTCCTAGATTAGCTTGATATATGGACTTTAAAGGAATTCAATATTTTTCAATAAGAGACTTGTTCACATCAATAAAAAAGCTTTAGGACTGATTTAGGAAAGTTTTGAAACCTCTAGGAATGTTTACGAACCAAATTTGAAAAGATTAGCAAAGATTTTGATTATTATTTTTTTCTTCCTAGTTTGCTTCGAGACTTTTAACAAAACTTGAAGACTTTGTAAATGAAGTTCTTTTTAGCTCTCTTTGATGCATTTGAGTTTTGATTTAGGACCACTTAGGATGATTTTTGAGTTGATTAGGAACAACTTAGCTTTGCAATGCAAAATTGATGTTCTTTTTATGCTTCCAAAATGTGAAATGTTTCTACTTTGCATGAATGCATTCTAAAAGCCCTAGATTTGCATGGTTTGAAGCTCTTTTTATCCAACTAAAAGACTTTAGGGACGTGTTTGATCAATTTTAGGAATGATTTTTTTAAGGTTCATTTTTAAACATCAGATTTAGTTTGTGAGATTTTCTTTGTTCATTTTTAAACCCAAATTTAAGTGTTTCTCTAGAACACAAATTTAAGTGTTTTTTTCTTGAAAATTTACAAGGGCCTTCGTAAAAAAAAAAAGCCTCCTTATGGATATTTTTAAGAAAAATAGGCCAAGATCTCACAAGAAGAAGAAGAAGAAGTAGATGGAATAGAAGAAGAATAAAGATAAGAAGAGGAAGAAGAATTTTAAGTGCTCCCTCCACCTATAAGCTTAAAAAATCTAAAAACACTCCAAAACCCATCAGAATGTTTGCAAACAACCCGTGAAGTGGGTCCCATAGGGCGTGCCATAATGTAGACTATGGTTTCAACCTATTATCTGTCTTGAAAGGCTGAAACATTCAAACATTAGACTAATCTAGCATTTATTAGTTCAAAACATACACAAATATAAACCAAGCCACCTCAAGATTGTTGCTAAAAATAGGTGTTATAGAGCATTGTTTCATTTTCTTCAATGATAGGTATGTGGGTGTGCTCTCTAAGCACAAGGAGCTTGCTTATAATGCATTCTAAGGGATTTGAAATGATGCATGAATGCTAAGAAAATCTTGAAAGAAACTAATTTAATCCATTAAAAGCTATTCTAGATATGTTAAGAAACATGAAATAGAGCTATTCTAACAAATATAATTGAAAGCTTTATGATCTAAGATTTATTCTAGCATTATAACTCTACTTACTAATGAAAGGTGAATTAGTGAATTTCTCTTGGAAGAGGAGAGTATTTATAGGATTTGGAAAGGGCTTGGGTTAGGAGGATGAGTCAAGGTTAGAGGTAAGTTTAGGGGTTGAGTCAAGGATAAGGATTGACTTTCGAAGGGGTTGAATGGACCAAGGCTTAGGATAAGGATTGAAGACTTTCTAGAAGATTCTAGGGCTTTCTAGGATATTTAGGAGTTTAGGAAATAAATAAATATTTATTTATTTCAAAGGCTTTAAGGTTGAGGATTTTATTTATTAAATAGATTTAATAAATAAGAGGGTTTAACATTTAAATTTGATTTAAATATTTTTGAGATGGGATTAGGCTTAGGAAATGGGAGAATCACCCTTTAATTAAAATTAAAGTAAGATTAGGAATTTCTAGAAGAGGTTAAGGATCTCTAGGATATTTCCAAGGTTTAGGATTTAAATAAATATATTTTTTATTTAAATGATTTTTGGTCAATTTATTAATTAAATAATTAATAAATAGGGAAATAATGTTTAAATGAGATTTAAACATTTCTGAAAGGGGGTTCTTAATTAAATAATCTTAATTAAGATAAAAGGATTTAATGACATAAAAAAAGATTAAATAATTAAATAAATAATTAATTAATAAATGATGATGTCATTAGGGTTTAGACTAGAAAAGGTAGGAAACACCTTTTAATCAGGTTTAGAGTGAGATTAGGAAATTATAGAAGAGGTTAAGGATTTCTAGAAGATTTCCAAGGTTTTAGAATTTAAATAAATATTTTATTTATTTAAATGATTTTTGGTCAATTTATCTATTAATAATTAATAAATAGAGGAAATTCATTCAAACTTGATTTAAATGATTTTGGGGAGGGATTCTTTAATTAAAGATGTTTAATTAAAATAGGAGGATTTAATGACATAAAAATAAATAAATGATGATGTCATCAAGGGTTTTCCAAAAAATAAAAAATTATTATTTTCTAAAAGATTTTTAGGTGTCTATAACAACAAACAATCATCAAAGTCAACACATAACACAATAGATTTAACGTGGAAACCTTGTTAAGGGAAAAACCACCTGGGATCGGCAACCCAAAAATTGTTCACTATTCTTAAGTGAGGTTGGTGAAGACCCAACTATTAGAAATAGGGAATATTGAGAGGGGGGGGGGTGAATCAGTATTCTAGAAACTTTATCTTTTGCCCAATTGTGGATATAATAGATTATTTTTATACATGCATAACATAAGAAGCTAAACAACATGCATAACAATAAAGAACTCATAACACATTATTTGTTCTCGAGGAAACCCTAGCCAAGGGAAAACCCTGGTGGGGATGGTACCCAAAAAGATCCACTAATCAAAAGTATCATGTTAAGGATCTTGACCCTATTAGGAGTCTATTACAAACATATAGTGTATCAGTCTTGATTAAGGGACTATAGGCCTTGTTAGAAGCCTCAACCCTGTTAGGAGTTGGTAGAACAAAATGTGATTACTAGATGAGCCCATTGCCCAAAAAAGTAATATACAGTATACACTGATTACAAAAATAGGTTAAGGTACATAACCTTATTCTTCTTGCATGAATATCTCTTCGCTGCTCTTTTACTATCGCTATTACATATGCTTCATATACTTCACATCATATCACTTCACTATACATCAAATGTTCACTCTATCTCCTACTTTACAATTACAATTACATTTATACCAATAGCTTTATCCAAGAGTTAACATCTAGGATTTGGTCCCTTTATATTTTTAAGTCATTATTTTGATAAACAAAATAATCCCTTAACTCTTTACTAGTTCTATCTTCATATTCTATCTTGTCGGCTTCACACTGTCTTCGGTAAAGCTGTCATAAATTTTTCTGTACATGTCATACTAACTTGCACTTTGAGATGGGTGATTAATAGAAATCATAGAGTCTATGTTCAAGTGTGCTAGCACTGAACTTACTCCAGTCAATGTCACAAACAAAAATTGTGTCCAGGTTCACTGGTAAAAACATTATCTCACACTTAGACAAATTTGCAATGCACTCTTTCATACTTGCTCTGTGACCTGTGTGATCTTCATGTGGATCATATGTTTCCATAATGACAACATCTATTCAATCAACTCAGCCAAATTGCCAACAATCTCCCCATTTGTCATTGGTGGCAACATATGATAAAATTGGCCAAGTGTACAACTCAAAATCTCAAAATTGCTCAAAATTGTGGCCATAGTATAAAATATATACTATCCTTATAACTCCTCAAAAATTATTGTCTCTAATATATTACTCCCCCTAAGAGTAACAATCCTTATCAATTACTATCAATTTTCTTCCATATATCTCTCCCCCTTTGACAACAATGACAAAATAAGGTAGGGAGGGTTACAAAATTGTATCACAAAAAGTTATACCTAAATTCATTTATTGCAAAGCCAGTAGGCTTGCAACACAATTTGCAAAATCTATCTTCGTGGCTTCTATCTTCTTGTCCCATGATTTCTTAATGGAATCTGCCACATTAAGTAGTGCGCTTAGTCCATAAGAAGCTATTTCACATGCTTGGAGGTTTTCAAAGTTAAATTTTTGAAAAGATGTCTTAGCTAAAAGACATTCTTCCAACTCCTCTTCAATAATGCTCAACTTCATAGAAGCATGCTCTCTCAAAAGAGTGTATCTTCTTAATTTTTTGTCTCTCTCATCTTCAAGAACTCTGATTTCATCATAAAGCTTCAGAACTTTGTTCTCAACATCACATACCTTCATATTGGGGCTAGATAGAAGATTTGTTTCATTCATAATTTCTGCTTCCTTCAACTTTATCTTCTGATCTTCTTCTACTGTCAAGGTCTCTAATTTTGTACACTGTATGTACAAAGATTTTACTATCTCCAAATGCTTTCTCAAGTCCTTGATATAGATATCAAGAGTGTCGATATCATTTCTGATATTCTAACTGATGTTCAAAAGCATTCTAGCCTCATAGGCTACTTGTGCTTTCACTTTTGAAATATCAGACAAATTTGTGAATTCATTATCAAAGGTGCTCATTACCTTCTTTGTTTTCTCCATAGGATCTACTTCTACAATTTGTGTAGTTACAACACTTTGTAACTTGTCTGTTAGTTCCTCCAAACATCCTTCAAGACTCTTCACTTTCTTACTTTTGACAATGATTTTATCCAAGGATGTGATCAATTCCAACTGATCATCATCATCTACTTCTTTTCCCAAATGCTCAATCATAGATCTAATTTGAGTCTTCTTTCCAGTCTTAGGAGTAAGACTAATGTCTTCTTTGGTGGGAATGGGAATTTGTTCCTATGTTACTGGTGGTTCCATAACTGTGGTCTTTGTCATCTCTTCTTCTTTTGTTGCTTCATGTTCTTCAAAGCCTGAATTGTCAACAATGTTCTCAAAATTCTTGAATACATTTTCATTAGTATCCAAGATCATTTTTGTACCTTCTACATTCATTGTTTCATCTTCAATATTAATAAATGGAGAAGAGGGAATGTCCTCTTATTCTTTCTCACCTACTTGCTCTGCTACAACTGATGATTCTCCAACATTTTTTGCCATAACCTTGATAATAGCTTGTTCTGTATCAGAATTGATTTCTTCATACCTACCTCCCATAATCTGAATTATTCTCCTTTTGATTCTCAGATGGGTGCTAAGGGATTTCATGATCTATTTGAAATGTTTTTCATCTCTTATTTCACAAAGCTTCCTCACAAGATTTTCTCTGATAGTTGTGTCCTCCTCTAATGCTCTCTTCTTCCTATTTTCAAGTTTGTTAAATAAATCATCATGTATTTGTCCCTGAATAGTATCAAACTTCTTGCCAGTCAAAATCATATGCTTCACAACTTCATTGTCCAGATTAAGTCTGTTAGTATAATCATAAATATCATAGTATTTATTCATTCTTGCAAAGTCACCATTCTCAATGATCTACTCATTAAGCTTTTCAACTTTTGGTTTCCAAGCTTTCTTCTTAATAGTGACATCAGCTTTTACTTCAGCAATCTTTCCTGGAACTGGTTGCACTAGAGTTTTATGTCTCTTTCCTGGTCCAATAGCACTTTCCTTAACTCTTTTTCTAGGTGTGGAGGAAGTGGAACTAGTAGACATTTTTTCTTCTATGTCCTTCTCAGGTACTTCCACTTTTACCTTTACCTGTGGTTCTTCCTGTTGCACTGTAATTGATGATAAAGGAGGGATAGACAAAACTTCTTTTTGTCCACTCTCTCTGATTGCTACTACTGTATGCTTTTCTATCAAAAACTCTCACCCTGTCATTCCTGTATCTTTTAGGATTTTCTTAATAGTGCTCTCAATTCTCTTCTTAGATTGCTTCTGTTCAATTAGAATCTTTGCAGAGTTGAAGTTCTCCTCAAAGGTTCCAAACCTATTGCCTTGAGTGTCCAACTTACACTTAAGTAACCTGCTAACATATTCTTTAGTCTCTACCTTAGATATTTCATAGCCAAGAGGGTCTATGAACTTTGTTCTAGACTCTACTACTTCAATATAGGTAAAGTTAGTATCCACCATAAAACATATATCATCTTTATATTTTTCAACAAGAGACTTAGGGATCCTTGATCTGCTAGACACAATATTTTGAAATGTCTTAATAACAAGTACTGCACTCTCATTTACACTATCAATAACATGTCTTATGTATACTAGGTTAATCCTTTCCATTGTATTTTGTCCATCATTCTAGTCATTTCCTATGGTGTAAGGAAATCTCCTCAAAAGATGAAAGAACATATATGTGATCAGGGATGAGAACCTTAACTATGTATACTTAGTTTTCTTGATCTTCTCCAAGTTCTCAAACAATTGAATTCTAAGAATTTCACACATATCAACTTGTGCCCTGTCAACACACATTAGATAGGATCCATGTACCATTCCAGTTGCCATGTCATCCTCTCTTGAATTTGCACAAAACTTAGTAGTTAGGATCTTGCATAAATATATCACATCATCTTGTTTGATCTTACTAATCACAATTCCTCTACCATTATAAGATTAGTTTGTGTTGTCAATGACTATCTTCCTCATGTTTTTCTCATTTAAAGCAATAGCTCCAGTTTTAGATAATCTAGTGACTTCATGAATCAAATCTACTATAATATCTATCACTCTATCTTCTAGCCAAAACTTTCCATTATGAATTCTACTCAAGATAATCTTAGTGCATTCTTCATTATCAAATTCATATTGTAATCCATATTTAACAATTTCATTGTGTTCCAAATATTCAAAACCTTATTTCAGTGTCATGTGCTGATTGTAAATCTTCTGATATTCATTTGTGAAATCACTATCACTCACTATCTCTAGTTTGCATCCAAGATAACTTCTAACATTCTCCAAATGTAAAACTCTATCAAGTACAGATGATAAAGCAAACCTTGGGTTATCTTCCAAGGGTCCTACTAGTTCCCTTTTCATTTTAGGTCTATTCTTATCTCTGATATTGTGTATTAATGAAACATCCATGATTTCTTTAAATTCCTTTACTGATTCAAAGATTTGTCAAGTAAAATACCTTAATTTCATGATTTTAGGGCTTGCGTAGATTTAGCACAAAATTCTTCTCCAAATCCTTGCAAAATGCTTTCAATCACTACTCTTTGATCTCCTTGACACTTGAATTTTCTTTGATGATCAAATAATACTAATGATAAGGTTTTATTAATTCAAGCTCACCTAGATCTGACATTGCATTCAATTCTTTTGTCACTTCTTTCCAAAAAGTTGTCTCTGCTAACTTGCAAAACTTAAAACTTCTTGCAATCTCACAAAACATAATATTTTTCTTTGCACTCTTAACCATAGCATTAGAACATCATAAACTACCTTGCATTAAATGTTCAAGACTCAATTCATTATATATCTACTTCTACACTAATCTAAGTTCCTATTCTATTGTAATTTACATAAATTAAGTACTTTGAGATAGGTTAGGTAAAGATTCATTCTTACCTTTCAATACTTCACCTTCCTGATTACCTTTAGTGTTGAGTATGTCTCCTTGATCTATGCTTTTGATAAAATTTACTTCATTTGAATTACTATAGCATCCTTTTTGACTGTTACTTGTATCTTCATTTCTTCTTGCATGATTTCTAGAGCTAGGATTAGGATGAAAAACTCTATTGTTCATTTTGCAAAACCTTGTTGTATGTCCAATCTTGTTGCATATCTAACAAACAATTCCATTGTTTCCATATCTTGGTTGAGGTTGATAGACTTGTGATCTGCAGTTTCTAGCAATATGTCCAACCTTGTTGCATCTATAACATAGAACTCCATTTCTTCTATTCATATCTTTAGTAGGTTTCTTATCTACATTGTTAGTATTCCTAAACATTCTACTATCATCATTATTCTCAATAAATTTAGGTTTCTTACATTCAATAGTTCTATGTCCAAAACCATGACAATTGTAACAATAACCATCAAGAGGTTTAAATTGGTTACCTATGTAATCTCTCTTCATCTGACCAATAATATTACAAGAAAAACATCTACCTTTGAATTCTCTTTGCATACCTTTGGGTGATTCTTCTTGCTTCTATCATCCTTCTTCTTTAGGTGTATCTTCATATTTGTTGATCTCATTAGGCTTCTTCTCATCTATGTTTTTAGATATCTTCAGATCTAGTTCCTTGCCTTCATCATTTTCTTTAAAAGTGTTGAATCCAAGACCAATCTTATCATAGAATGGTTTTTGATAAGATATTTGTTCATCAATCTTCTCACTAGTTGAATATAGCCTTTCAAGTTGTTGTTTGGATTGAGTCAGTTCACCTTTCACAATATTATTATATTTCTCAAGTTCATCATCCTACAAATTGACTTTCTCAAGTTCAGATGTTACTTTAGAAAGTTTAGATTTTAGTCCTTCATTTTTAGTCTTTAGACTTTCATTCTCAGATTTCAGATTTGCTTCATTCTTGCCATTTCCATCTTTCAAACTAAGCTTCAAATTTTCTATCTTCAGTTCATGTTTAAGGATCTCATTTTCTTTTTCCACATTGTCATCACAATCTTCAATAAAAACTTTGGATTCCTTTTCAGATCTCAATTCTTCCAACTTGTTTTGTAGTTTCTCAAGAAGGTTCTTTGCATCATCATACTTACTTTTCAAAGTATCCTTTTCAATAGTAAGCAAGTTAATTTGTTCAAGAGATTTTTCAAGATTCTTCTAAAGTTGATCCATATCCATAGATATCTTACTCAAGCTACTAGGATTTCCTTGAATGATCCTTTTTTGAGTAACTAAGCTCTGATACCATTTGTTAGAAATAGGGAATATTGAGAGGGGGGGTGAATCAGTATTCTACAAACTTTATCTACTGCCCAATTATGGATATAATAGATTATCTTTATACATGCATAACATAAGAAGCTAAACAACATGCATAACAATAAAGAACTCATAACACATTATTTTTTCTTGAGGAAACCCTAGCCAAGGGAAAACCTCAGTGGGGATGGCACCCACAAAGATCCACTAATCAAAAGTATCTTGTTAAGGATGTTTACCCTGTTAGGAGTCTATTACAAACATATAGTGTATCAGTCCTGATTAAGGGACTATAGGCCTTGTTAGAAGCCTCAACCCTATTAGGAGTTGGTAGTACAAAATGTGATTACCAAATGAGCCTACTGCCCAAACAAGTTATATACAATATACATTGATTAAAAAAATATGTTAAGGTACATAACCTTATGCTGCTTGCATCAATATATCTTCACTGCTCTTTTACCATCACTATTACATATGCTTCATATACTTTGCATCATATCACTTCACTATACATCAAATGTTCACTCTATCTCCTACTTTACAATTACAATTACATTTATACCAATATCTTTATCCAAGAGTTAACAAAATAATCCCTTAACTATTTACTAGTTCTATCTTCATATTCTGTCTTGTCGGCTTCACACTGTCTTCGGTAAAGCTATCATAACTTTTTTGATACATGTCATACTAACTTGCACTCTAAGATGGGTGATCAATAGACATCATAGAGTCTATGTTCAAGTGCACAAGCACTAAACTTACTCTAGTCAATGTCACAAACAAAAACTATGTCCAAGTTCACTGGTAAAAACACTGTCTCACACTTAGACAAATTTGCAATGCACTCTATCATACTTGCTCTCTGACCTATGCAATCTTCATGTGGATCATATGTTTCCATAATGACAACATCTATGCAATCAACTTAGCCAAATTGCTAACACCAACCCTGTTAAAGGTTACAAACACACTGTGAGGTATGACCTTGTTAGAGGATTTTAGACCAACTGTTATCATCCAACCAACATTCACTATGGGGTTGACAGGATAACAAATGTACACTCTATGAATGACATTACAAGACTTTCTAGTCCACTTTGTTAAGAGATTTATCTTTTTACAGTGGTTAAACTATAACAATAGTTAATCTGATTACAACACAACTTGATTTGCTCAATATCAGATCAATATTATGCTCATTCAAATCCTCTAATCATTATATCAATTCTATTTCAATGAATATTCAGTAACTTATTATTGCTCAATTATACCTTTTTGACACGGTAATCTCTCCAATTTGGTTCTCCTTAACTAGTTTGATCAGGCATGCATGCAGCTTGTTCACGCGACATATCTGGAGTCTCCTTCTTCTGACATATATTTCATCATGAAATTCTAGTCTCTTAAATAGACAGGTAAACCATTTTAATTCCATCCATCATATTTTTCTGCTTAATCTCCTTTTTTGATTTTTCTACTTTAACCTTCCTCGGCTGATATGTCAGTAACATGTTTTATTTCAATACCTTAGATCTTCTTCGAATTATGCTATCCATAGATCTTCATAACAAACATTATCTCCATCCTTGAAATCATAACACTTTATAGCTCATCAACTTCTATCAGCTAAACTAATCATTTAGTTCTTTTATTTTTCTTGGTTAACAAAGAAATGTGTCGGTAAACACAATCTCGATTTATACTATACTCGGTATGTTGGATATATTTCTAGGTTTCTGAGGTTTACCATTCCAAATCTTAGTTTACTCCTTTTGCAAGTTATATTCTCATGGTTTAGGTTTTCAAAATTCATAAAATTTTCCATAACCAAGTTTGAAAATCCTTGCCATAGGTTTTGCTCTTGAGAAAATCTTATTTCTTCATGAAAGCCCTTAAGTTAGCCCTAATTCTTATATTTTGTCATTACATTTTAGGTCACTTAGGTTTTCCTTTCTGCACGTGGTCATTTCTCCTAGTCTTCGCTAAATCATGCAATGTATTTCCCTATCTGTGGGTCTTTTAGTGAATTGGTGATTGTGGTGAGTCCTTCAGAGAAGCTTTCTTTAGTCACTAAATCTCCCAGTTTGTATTGCTGTTAAGTTTTCTTCCAGTGATTTAGTGACTGTGTAATTTCCTTTTCACTTGATATATGGTAGTTTCTCAAAATCATTTGGCAACTTAGTGAGGTAGTTGTCTCTCATTCTCTGGATCAAGAAACTAACTTCATCACTTTCCAATGATCCAACAACTACCGTTGATTGTCTTTTCATCTGCTAGTCATGCTTTAATATCGCAAAGACTGGGTCCTAAATAAAATTATCTAGTGATCTAGCAAATGAGCCATGTTCTCATGATCTTTTAGTTTGGCGGCTTTGACAAATAAATTTTGGCAATGGTTAGAAGTTTTCTCTTGTCGATTAATCTCTAGAAAATATGGTGGTGCCCTAAGTTATTTAGTGACATAGCGAGTGCAGTGTTCGCGGGATCTCAAAATTAGTTAGTAAAACTCCAAAGTGTTCAACAACATGGAAAACAAAGCAGAGTAAAGTGTGTTTTTAGTGGTCACTAATTCTCATGAGAAAAGATCATGGTCAAACTTTTTAGGTGATTCAGTGATAGCTAGTAATTATGTTCAAGATCAATGGTTAGTGTGTAATCTCAAGAAGTAACCTATGGTGTGAAAACTACTTAGCGAACTGGAAATAGATGTTATTCACTCATTCTCTAAGTCTGACTATGGTTAATATTTTCTTTCCAAGAATGTGAGATAACCTTGTTCACTGAATTGTGAGGAGAAGCTAGAGTTAAGCTTGGCTTTCTGAGAATAGGAGATTCTTTTGTTCGCTAGTTCTCTAGATGAAGGTTGAGTTAAGAAAAAGATTCTGAGAATTGGTGAAGTCTTTGGTTGCTGAATCTCTAAGTTCATTGGGGCTTAGCGTGAGTTTTAAAGGATTTCCCTTTAACTGTTGATCATTTCTAGGATCAATGGTGGCCGTGAGATCTCAATACAAAGCCTTGAGTTAATAAATCATTCTGAGATTCCACAAATGACTTGGATCACTGGATCTCCAAGCCATGTTTGGTTAAGTTCTCAATGCCCTTAGTTCTTTTTAATCCATTACAACATGGAAAAGGGTACTGTTTCAAGCTAGAGAAAAGTAGAAAGCCATCCAATCAGGTTTTAACGATCGATTTTGTCATTAATTAAGGGTTTTTAATGCAAAAAGACATGATCGCTGCTCTCACAGCTTGTTTTTTATTTTTTAAATCATCCTCTTAGCTTATACACCATGGCTAGCTATGATTTGAAGGTTGGTAGTGTGTGGAATTAAATGTAGAAGTGACTTAGGTTGGATTCATTACAATTTGGAAATCATACGCACACATATTCTTGAAGTATATAGTTAGGACCTCATTGCTTTCCATGCTCAAAGTTTTTCTGATGTTGATTGTGAATTTTTGTCATCGAGGCTGTAGGAGTGAAGTTGTAGAACTATAATATCTTCTTTCTTGACAAAATGAGTCATCCAGAGGTGGGTGCTATGTCTTCCAGTGGAGGTGTGAAGGAACAAAGTAGAGAAGACAAGGGGAAGCTGAATTATTCTGATGAATTTATCAAGTTGCTACCAAGTTTAAACTAGAACAAGAAGGCTATTAACACAACCTTTGAAGACCTTATAAACAAATGCAAAGATCCTATCATGCCTTCAGCATCAGGTTTCATCATCTTCTCATATTTTTACAATAGTAGGCATAAAGCAATTCCAGTTTGTAATGCTTGGACTTTAGGGATAGCCAAGTTGATTGTGCCTGATGTTTTCCTTCATGTTGACCTGATTATTGTGTTAGCAAGGCTTTACAACCCAATTTCAAAAACTATTAGGTGAGAAGACCAGTCTATTTTCCTTACCTTAGACAGGGGGTCCTTCATGAGGGCTTTTGACTTTTATGGTTCTTCTTCTACTAAGATTGACCTAAAAAAGAGAGAGATAAGTATGCTAGTAATATCGGGTCTATTAAAAGTCAAATTATTAGGCACATGCCCAAGCATGGTAATTACATTTCCCCTCTTCTTGCAAGTATGAATGATCCTTATCTATTTTCATCCCTAAGTGGTTACATGAAATTCCAGTGTCATGGGTTGTGTAGGGTTTTAGGAATTGATGGAGATGAGGAAAAGTTGTCTGCCAAACTATTAATGATAATTTTAGATATTGAGAATTCTCTCTCAAATACTGACTATGATTACATCCAATATGTGATCGATAGGATTCATGAGGGTTTGATATCTATCAAAGAGAATAAAAGACCTATCAAATTTATGCATTATTCCCTTCTCATGCACTTGATCTTATTCCACCATGTTAATTCCCTTGATGCTAAGATGTTGAAACTGAGTAGAACTTTTAATAACCAGCCAAACCCATTGCAGTACTAGTTGAGGGTTTGGAACTACACTTCCAATGAGTGTAATTTTTCCATCTTTCAGAATTACTTTGGTCATCTAGTTCTTGGGATGTTGGGTACAAATGTTACAAGATTATCACCTAGTGTTTTGAGGTTGCTAAGGCCATTATAGTTTGAGGATAAGTGGAAAAAAGATCACAATTGGGGTGATTTCTACCTTGGGGATAGTTACACAATTATTAGGGTTTATGGTTTCCCTCAACACCCACATTTGTTACCTAGATATGTGCCTCCTAGAGTTTCCATGATGGAATTTATATGGAAATTGATGTGGACTAATACAGAGCACCTTTCACCTTATTGAAAGGGGACTTTTACACCAAGGTAGTTCAAAATGGGTAGTTTCTTAATTGGCAAGAGGGCTTTGGATAAGGTCAGTATTTTGTTAAATCATTTCAAGATGTGCTCTACCACTTGCAGATATCTGGACTCTAAGGGTTTCATCAAGACAGCGAGAATGACTCTAATTCCAAACATTGGGTTGATTAAGGAGCATGAGGGACAAGATGAAGAAGATGTGATTAGAAACATCTTAGATTTTGACAAAGCCAAGAAAAGATGGAACAAGTATTTTGTGTTGCTTAATATTTAGAAAAGGCTAAAGTGAGCTAGTATTTCTTTTGGTGGTTATCTCCCTAAGCTCCCATTTTTGCAAATAATGGAGAAGATGATAGAAATGTATAGTACTCTATATAATCAGTTAGAAGACCAGATTGAAGAAAAGTTGGAGGTCCCTAGGGATTATTCAACCTCTAAACCCGAGGAGTACACTGATGAGTCATAGGATGGTAGTAGTATGCCTCAAGGGGAGGATGTGCTCATAATTTATTGGACTCAAGGTCAACAAGAGGAAGGGGCTACTTCTAAGCCACCTTTGAAAAAATAGAAACTTGAGGTTGGTGAACCTTCAAAGAAGAGAAAACAAAAAGAAGGTAATTGATATTGCTTCAGCTCTGGTGCTTGATGATAGGGCTTATCACCATAAGATAAGAAAGGCCATCAGGCATGGTAAGAACCTTGTAAAAAAAGAGGAGGGGGATCTTTCCTTGCTGCTAGGAAAGGATGAAATAAAACTATATTAGGAGGAATTTCTTAATGATGAATAGTTCATAAAAATTAAAGAATTTAGAGATTTCCTCATTTGGAGGAAACATGAAGAGGTGAAGAAGTCTCTGCCTGAGGGTATGCAGCCAAGTGAAGAAAAAATGAGGGCTTTAACATCATATGACCCCAATCTAAAAAGCATTACTATAGAAGAGGCTAGAGCAATGGTTAAGTCAAGTGGTATGCTCTTGACTCCTGGATGGGATTTGATATCTGCATTCCTCATAGACCAAATTAGGAAGCAACCTTAGGGAGGCTTGTCATATGAGGTACAGATCGATGATGTGATCAGGGGAAGTGGCTATGACCCTAAGTCTTAGGTAGTTGCTTTATGGTCTCTAGCTCCAATAACTCAGAAGCCATCCTTGGTCAACATAGAAGACAAGTTGGAGGGAGATAAGATAGTCTAGACCGTGCAAAATACTACCAATCATGAGGTGTCAAAGGTATTTGTGCACCTTGCCCACCTTAATGAAGCTAAGACTATCTAGCTGTCAGAGAGATATGACAAATTGTTTGAAAATTCAATGAAGGTAGAAAAGGATAGGGATCTACAAATTATGAAGGTCAAGAAATTGGAGGATGAGGTTGAGGACTTAAAGGTGAAACTTGAAGAAGCCTCAAAAGTAGTTCCTATCCCTTCTTTGCAAATTGAGGTGCCTCTTAAAATAGATACAGAAGTTGCTGATAAGCCTATTAAGGACTTAGAGAAAGCAAGGTTGGATGCATCCCTAGATACTATAGAAAAGATTGTGTAGTATAGGCAAAGAAAAATAAAGGAGAATATGGAAGTAGTCCATGAATCTATTAGTCATTTGAACAAGGCTAATGAAAAGGTGAATGAGTCACTAATCACTTTGGAGCCACTATAGAGTGTATGGTCAGGAAGAAGCTTGTTGTTTGATAAATTGAATGCTTTGCAGGAAAATAGGCCTGATATTCCTAAGATAGTAATAGAGGTTTTTGAGAAAATTGGTTTGGTAAGCGCTATATCAAAGTTTTTTAAAGGAAAATCTAACCAAACAAAGGCCAAGTTGCCTATGTTTGATAGGGACTACAGTAGGTACTTGCCTTCAATATATGGTGATGATGGAAAGGTAGTCAATATTGATGAGTGAAAGGCATCAATGGATCAGTTGGTAATCAAACAGGATGCTTTTCTTAATGGTGACAGTGCCCTAGACTTGGAGGGGTGTAATAGTATAATTGATAGTTTGTTTAAAGTTGAAGGTGACTGCATACGGTTTGTGGTAGAATCAAAGGCAATAACTGATTCTATGTGGGACCAATAGATCAAATCACTATAGGAACTAAGGGCTTATAGTTGGCCTTCTAATGTTGATGTGGTAGCTTGGGACAAAATGACAAAGAGGAAAAAGAAAAGGCTAGCTACCCTTGTGTTTGAAGAAGAAGAAGAATAGAGCACACATGGAACCTAATCTAGAATTTGAGGGAGAGCATGTTTCAAACATAGGATGATGTAAGTTAGCCTATAATAGCAGTCATCATTCATGTAACAAAGCAAGGTAACTGCTCTAAAATATCTTTAGACAAAGATGCCACCTATGATGATGTTAGTAGTTGTGAACTACTTTCTATTACTGTGATCACTGTCTTTGGTTTGTACTTTTTGTCTTTTGTGCAAGTCATTTTCCTAGCCATCCAAAACTTGTTGCATCCTTTTGAGGATTCCAATATGGCTGTTGGTATTTATAGAAAGTTTTTGCTTCTCTTGTAAGGTGGGGAACTTTTGTAAAGAAAACTAAATATAGAATTGAACTTCTTTAAAATTTTGTTGAAATTGTAATGGATATAGCTGAGAATTAATACAAATATGTTGAAGTTCCATTGATATCTCTAGTTGTCTTCATGTATGGATGCTTTTGAATTTTTTATGCATTAACTAGTAAGGCTTTTTAATGTATTGTTCACAAGGTGAATATAGGGGTTAAACTCAAGTTTCTCTCAAGGAGAGAATAAATCTTTAGGGAGGTCTTTGGGATTTGAAATTCTATGCATGAATTTGATGGCAGGGTTGGGAATTGGGAGAATAAATTGTTAGTTAATTTATTTTATATTTTAGTATCTTTGTGTTAATAGGATTCTATGGATGCTTAGTTTTGACTCTAGCCCAATGAATAAGGAACTAGTTTTGGTTTTATTTACATTTGTTCACCATCATTTTATCAAGAATTTACCTCCATTTACTTTTTTTGTATGTCTTTGAGTTGATACATTTATGTCAAGTGCATAGATGTCTATTCTGATGCTTTGAAGAAGCTTTTAAGAAGGTAAACCCGCTTGAGTTTTATACTCAAAGTGAAGAAGGTTTTACAACCTTAATACCTTAGTGCTTTCATTTTGTTAGATGCATCTATTGGGATTATTGGAGTTATAGTTTTCAAACTTTTATGAATCTTAAATCATCTGCAGATCTGACCACTAACAAAAATGGTGACTCTACTGGGGAGTGAAATGATAATGTACAGTAGATAAGTGTAATACTGTCTATTGTGTTTATTGTAGACCAATGTAATAATTTGATTCCCACTTGTTCATGGGTGGAAAATCTGAAATCTGTGTTTACCAGTTGTGGGTATTTGTGAAATTTTGTTAAATCTTGCTGTAACATGCCATGAGTCAGCTGAGGTCCACTAGGTCATATTTCAAGGATCACCTAGAGAGTAATATGGGTGATGAGCTCCACACACCTAGTAGAAAAAAATGGTTTAGAAGAGGTAATGTTTCTACTAATCCCCAAGGATCTTCTAGAGAGAAAGTTCACACACCACTTCCCCATGAGGCTTCTTCTTCTTCTGATGACCTAGAACATGTTAAGAAAGTCATGCCTAATGTTCATTTTACCATGCATGAGGAGGAGGTCACAAAAGTAGGTTTTTTCCCCATGAGAGATACCTTAGAGCAACTAGGAGAAACTTATATTGTAGACATGACCTCATATGATTTAGAAAAATTAAGAGAGGAAGTGATTGCCTTAAGGAAAAGGGAGCATGAACAAATGTTAGAGATTTCTAGTAAAAGGAAAGCAAGAGAAAAACACATATATGAACTACTTATGGAAAGGCAAGAACTTATCATAAAAAATAAGAAAAATGAAATCCAGGCTAGGGATCTAAGTCAAGATGTTCAGGGTTTGGATAAGGAATTGTTTGGTGACATGGAGATTCTAAGGAGCTAGGTTGAAGATAGTAAACCTAAACAAGATGAGTTTGAAGGAAAAGGCTATGTGCTCAGGCAATTACACCCATCTAAGATCTAGAGGAGTGAGGATGTTAGAAATACCACAAAAGAGATCCCTGATAAGGTAAAATAGAAGGTGGTTGGTGTGAACATTAATGAGCCCAAGAAAATTATTATTACTTCTAGTGTACCCTCCCAAGCAAGCCTAGGTTTAGAAAAGGCTAGAAAAGCTAAAGAGGATTTGGCTTTCCGGTTTGAGAAATTAGAACTAGAACCTACTACAAATGAAATGAAGAGGAAGATTACTTTCTTGCATGCCAATATAAATACATCTACCAGTAGTTTAGCCCCTAGTAATTCAGGGATAATCCAACCAACTCAGCCTTGTAATTCACTTCCAAATCCTCAAGTCTCTCATCCTGGACAAAATGTACCTGGGCCAAATTTGAACACTAATCAAGTTCCCCTTATGACTGGTGGTACAATGGGGAATGCATCTTGTCAGATTGTTGGAGCAACCCCTCTGGTCCAACCAAATTTCCAAAGAAGACCAATTCATCTAGATAGGTATAGGCCTTTATTCTTTGATGGTATCCCTGGCTAGCCTAATGCAATCCCTAATGAGATCAGAAAGAAGATCCCATTATTCACTAGAAATAATGTAATTACTTGTGAAGAACATCTGAAGTTATTCACAAATAAAATTAATGATTATCAGATTGAGCATGAAGATGTTATAATGAAGCTTTTTGTTTAGTCATTAGTTGAAGATGCCAAGGATTGGTATAGGGGTTTTCCTAAGAACAATGTTACACCATGGGATGAGTTTTTTAGATGTTTCAAAGAATAATATGTAGAACATGTGAATTCTACTTAGATGCTCAATGAGTTTAATAATATCAAAAAACATTACAATGAGAGCATGTCAGAGTTTAATGGCAGGTTTCAAAAGGCCATGTACAAGTTGTTTCAAGTATTGAGGTTGGATGATGTAGTTTTCTTGACTACTTATTTCAATTCTATGGATGGTAAAATGTCTTATCTTCTGAGAGATAAAAATCCCTATACCCTAAGGGATGCCTTTAAATTAGCCATAAACATTGAAAGTAACCGAAAGGCATTTGGTCAGTTATATAAGAGGGATGAGGATATACTATGGAAGGAAGCAAGGCCACAACCTACAAGGCCATCCAAAGATGATGATAAAATGGACAAGGGACTTGGTATTACTAAAGACTTCCCAACAAAGCTTGAAAGGGGTGGTCAAAATTTTCAAGATGCAAGACCACCTTATCAAAGGTAGGATAGACTCCCTAATTTATGAGATATGCCCTATAAAACAAATTGGAAAGATGGTACACCTATCCCTGATAACAGTGAACCCCGAAAGGGAAGAGATACACTAGATCCTTGAAGAAAAAAATTGCACATAATGTGGAAAATACCCCTTGGTTTCTAGCTTGTAATATGTCTCATTCACCTTTCCAATGTGCTATGGATTAGGCCTTGGGAGAAGAGCCAAATGATTCATATGTAGGAGATTATGAAGAATCTGAAAAGCCTGCTATTAACATGTTTACTATTGAAATAATGGGGGATCTCTTGTCTTCAGATGATGAAGAGATCTACCCAAATGTTGATCATAAAAGGATTTTTTTGTCTAGTTATGAACAACAAGTATTTACTCACTCTGATCATGAAGAATTTGATAGTGACACATACAAAGAAAATATGGTAGAGTTAGGGTCAGATGAGAAACAATGGAGAAAGCCCAATGAAGAGGAGATCAAAACTTTAACTATGGCTGCTATAACACAAGCTAAATCCTCATACAATTTAAGGAATAGGAGGGTGGCTAATGATCAAGGAGTCCCTAGATCAGTATTTGTTAAGGATAACATTCAATATAAAGATCCCCCAAAGCCTAATGTTGTAAATAATAAGAAGGAAGGGCTTGTAACTAAAAAGAAAAAGAATGAGGAGGTTGTTGTTGACAAGGGTAAAAGGAAAATTGGTAGGCCTAAAGATTACCTTGATGTTTCTATAGATCCCCCTACCTTTGATATGAGACATGCCCTATCCCAAATGAAGGTTTCCATCCCTTTACTTGAAATGCTAAAAATTGAAGAACATAAGACAATAGCCTTGGCTCTTATAAGTGAACAAGGGGTAACTCCTGCCATGCAATAGTAGGGGAATTTAGTAGAAGGGCCTATTTCAATTGATAACATCTCTAATGTATTTGTTGGAAGTATTGTGACACAAGAGCCTTCATCTATTGACTCTTTCTATGTTACATTGATAGTGAATAATTTCTTACTAAAAAATTGTATGATTGATTCTGGTGCTACTACAACTGTAATGCCCTATCATGTAATGAAAGAGCTAGGACTACAAGTTGATACCTCTAATGGTAAATGCTATGCTATGGATAATATGGTAGTGCCTATTGTAGGAACCCTAGTGGGAATTGAAGTGAAAATTGCTAAATTCCCAGAGGCCACATACAAAATGGATGTGGTGGTGGTTGATACAAAGCCTCATTATGGCATGCTGCTATCAAGACAATGGGCTACAACAGTCGGTGGAAAGTTGCAACTAGATCTGTCATATGCTACTATCCTAGTTAATGGGACTGAAGTAAAACTATATAGAGAACCTTGTTCTTTAGTCATGGTTGAGAAGGTTGCACCAAAAGACCTGAATTGCTTTGTGGACATTGACATGAATAATTTCATGATTGAAGAGATAGTGCCTTAGATGAAGAACATAGATCCAATAGTGGATGAGTTAACATTACAATAGAATGGACTTTGACAAATGTTCTTTGATGGTGGATGCTCCAAAGAAGGATCAGGGGCTGGTGTTGTTTTCATTTCTCCATCAGGTATTACATTTAAGTACTCTTTCTTCTTGACTTTTGAATGTACTAATAATACTACTGAATATGAGGCTTTAATATTGGGATTAGATGTTACTATAAAGCATGGTATCAAATGTTTAAAGGTCCATGGTGATTCCCAATTAGTTATAGCTCAAATAAGATCTAAGTATGATGCCAAGGATGAGAGATTGAAATTGTACAAACATGCTATCTGGGATAGACTAGAATTCTTTGAGGCTTTCAATCTCATTTGGGTAGAAAGATCCAATAATATCATGGAAGATTTTCTTGCCAATGTTGCCCTTAAAAATGATGATGTTACCCTTGTTGGTGTGTCCATGTTAGAAATCAAGAGTAGGCCTGCGGTGCCTGAAAATGTATATAATTGGCAAGTTTTTGAGGATGATTTTGACATCCTTAGGTTTCTTCAGGGTCTAGATTAGTATGATGGACAAAAAATAGATTTTAATGAAGCACAATAGTGTGTTGAGGTAAATATTGTATTATGGGAAATGAGATAGTACAACTACCTTCAAATCACATACCAAAGGGGTTAGTGGAGTTAGAAGGAATGTTCAAAATAAATGAAGGTTACTTGTCTCAAAAATCTAACACTAAAATGGAAGATCTAGAAGAAATAAAATTAGGATCTAAAACTTCCCCTTAGATGGTGTATATTGGGAAAATATTGAGTTATTGAGGTCAGAGGAAATTTGATAAGACTATTGAAGAGATATAAGCATGTATTTTCTTGGTCCTATGATGATCTTAAAGCATAGAGAGCTGATTTATTTCAACTTGAAATCCCTCTAAAGGAAGAAACCAAGCCATTCAAACAAAAATAGAGACCTATCAACCCTTTATTAGCAATAAAGATGCAGGTTGAATTGACAAAATTGAGAGATGCTAGTATCATTGAGCCTATTAGACATTCTTCTTGGGTTTCTAAACTTGTACCAGTGAGGAAAAAGAATGGTGACATTAGACTCTATGTTGACTTTAGGAATTTAAATGTGGCATCACTTAAGGACAATTATGGATTGCCTAACATGGAAGCCATGCTACATAGGGTAACTAGTTGTGAGCTCTTGTTAATGATGGATGGTTTCTCAGGTTATAATCAAGTGCTGGTCAAAGAATCAGAACAATTTAAGACAACATTCACAACCCCATGGGGAACATATGTATATGTCTGCATGCCTTTTGGTTTAAAAAATGTTGGAGCAAATTTTCAAAGGGAAATCAATGTATCTTTTAAAGAGTTGATTGATGTCCTTATGGTTGTGTATCAAGATGATCTTACTACTTATTCTAAAAGGGCTAAGGACCATTTTTGTCACTTGGAAAAAGTCATTGTCAAGGCCCTTGAATTTGGTATTTCCTTAAATAAAAAAAATGTCAATTTTCTATGATAGAGGGGAAGTTGCTCAAACATATAGTGTCAAAAGAAGGAGTCAAGATTGATCCTAAAAGAGTAGAGGTAATCAAGAAGGTTCCTCCACCAAAAAATATAAAGGGTGTGCAATCTTTCTTAGGGCAGATTAATTTTGTCAGGAGATTTATTGCTAATTTTATGGAGTTGGTGAAGCCTATAGTCAAACTTTTGAAAAAGGATGTGAAGTTTGATTGGAATTGTGAGGCTCAGTAGGCTTTTGATAAAATTAAACAAGAAATCCAAGAAGCCCCTATTTTGGTGTCACCTGATTATCATCCTATTGCCTTTTTTAGTAAGTCACTACAATCTTCTAAGCTTAATTATGAGTTGATGGAGAAGTAGGCATATGCACTAGTTAAGGTAGTTAAGGCATTTAGACCTTATTTGGTATGTGCAACAGTAAATGCATATGTTCCCCATGTAGTAGTAAAAGACATTTTGAGTCAGAGTGAGGTTACTAGGAAGAAGTGTAAGTGGATCAATAGGATTCAAGAATTTGACATTGAACTCCACATAACCAAGCTTGTGAGAGGTCTGGGACTTGCTAAGCTCATGACAAAAGAAAACATGGATCTCATACAAATGAATAGTGTTGCTGTCAATGAGGATACAATCACTAGTATTGAAATGCAACCATGGGACAAAGATATTGTTTATTTTATCAAAAATGCTAAATGTCCATAGGAACTAAATGATAATCAAAGGATAAGTTTGAGATTGTGAGCCCAGAGGTATGTATTAATCCAAGGTGATTTGTATTGGAAAGATAATGATGGAATTCTGCTATTTTGTTTAGAGGAACACCAATCAGAAAAGGTATTGAAAGAAATGCACTCTGGATTGTGTAGAGGACATCATTCTTCTTGGTCCACAACTCATAAGATTTTGAGGGAAGGATACTATTGGCCTATGTTGTTCAAAGATACTCATTCTTTTGTTAGAAAGTGTGAGCCATGTCAAAGATTTTCCAAGAAACAAAAATTCTTGGGAGCATTATTGTTGAACCCTATTGTTGCAGAGGCTCCTTTTGCAATGTGGGGTATAGAATTTATTGGGGAATTTTTTGAGAAATCTAGTGGGGTGCATAGTTGGATTTTGGTTGCTACTGATTATTTCACTAAATGGATTGAAGCAATTCTAACTAAAAAAGCAACTAGTGCTATTGTAATTGAATTCTTGATGAACAATTTAATCACTAGATTTGGTGTTCCTATCAAATTGGTTGTAGATAATGCCATGAGTTTCAGATCTCAAGAGATTACTGATTTTTGTTTAGAAATGGGAATAGTTTTGTCTTATTCATCCCCTTACCACCCACAAGCAAATGGGCAGGCTGAATCCAGTAATAAGAGTATCCTACAAATTTTGAAGAAAACTCTGGAAAAGAATAAAAGGAGCTGGCATGTAAAATGGAAACTAGCATTGTGGGCTGATAGGATTGTTGAGAAAAGGGCTACAGGGAAGTCCCCTTTTGAGATGGTGTATGGTGTAAAATCAAGATTACCAATAAACAAATTCTTACCAATATACAAATTCATGTAGGAAGAAGTTATGGAAATTAGTGATCCATTGCAAGATAGAATGATTTAGTTGGTTGAATTGGATGAGATCAAAAGGGAAGGACAAAAGAAAAATGTGAAGTTGCAATAAAAAATGAAATATCTCTTTAATAGAAGAGCAACTTTGAGAAAGTTCCAACCTGGTGACATGGTTCTTCAGTGGAATGCCAGGGCTAAAGACAAAGGGAAACACAAAAAATTTGAGTCTTTGTGGATAGGACCTTTTATCATTCATCAAACTCATGGCAAGGATTCATATTTTTTGCAAAATTTGGATGGTGAAGAATAGGAATTGGCAGTGCATGAACAGTTCCTAAAGTTTTTCTTCAATTAGTTCTTTATCCTTTTCCATGCACAGTAGATATGTATATATGTATAGGTTTGTTTGTTTCTATTGTGTGTTCTTCTCCTGCTCTAGGTTAGGGTTTTGTGGTCTGCCTCCCAGAGATTCATGGTTTCTTGCTATGAACTTGCATTCAAGCATCCTTAGATAGAGCCATTGTTGGATATATTTCTAGGTTTTTTAGGTTAACTGTTCAAAATCTTGGTTTACTCCTTTTGCAAGTTATATTCCTATGGTTTAGGTTTTCAAAATTCATCAAATTTACCATAACGAAGTTTGAAAACCCTTTCTCTAGGTTTTGTCCTTGAGAAAGTCTTGTTTCTTTGTGAAAGCCCTTAAGTTATCCCTAATTCTTATATTTCATCATTACTTTTTAGGTCACTTAAGTTTTCCTTTCTACATGTGGTCATTTCTCCTAGTCTTTACTAAATCACGCAATGTATTTCCCTATTTTTGGGTCTTTTAGCGAATTGGTGACTACGGTGAGTCCTTCAGACAAGCTTTCTTTAGTTGCTAAATCTCCTAGTTTGTATTGCAGTTAAGTTTTCTTCCAGCGATTCAATGACTGTGTAATTTCCTTTTCGCTTGATATCTGGTAGTTTCTCAAAATCATTTTGTGACTTAGCAAGGTAGTTGTCTCTCATTCTCTGGATCAGGTGGCTAACTTCATGACTTTTTAGCGATCCAGTGACTGTCATTGATTATCTTTTCATCTAGTGGTCATGTTTTAATCTCGCAAAGACTGGGTCCTACATAAAATTATCTAGTAATTTGGTGAATGAGTCTTGTTTTCATGATCTTTTAGTTTGGCTTCTTTGACAAAGAAATTTTGGTGAAGTTTAGAAGTTTTCTCTTGTCCCTTAATCTCAAGAAAATATGGTGGTGCCCTAAGTTATTTAGCGACTTAGCGAGTGTAGTGTTCATGGGATCTTAGAACTAGTTAGTAAAGCTCCAAAGTGTTCAGCGACTTGGTGAACAAAGTAGAGTAAAGTGTTTTTTTAGTGGTCACTGATTCTTAAGAGAAAAGATGATGGTCAATTTTTTTAGGTGATTCAGTGATAGCCACTGATTGTGTTCAAGATCAATGGTTAGCACGTAATCTCAAGAAGTAACCTATGGTGTGAAAAGTGCTTAGCGAATTGGAAATAGATGTTATTCACTCATTCTTGAAGTCTAACTGTGGTTAAGATTTTCTTTTTGAGAATGTGAGATAACCTTGTTTGCTAAATTATGAGGAGAAGCCAGAATTAAGCTTGGCTTTCTTTGAATAGGAGATCCTTTTGTTTACTAGTTCTTGACATGAATGTTGAGCTAAGAAAAAGATTCTGAGAAATTGTGAAGTCTTTGGTCGCTAAATCTCTAAGTTGGTTGGGGGCTTAGCATGAGTTTTAAAGGATTTCCCTTGAACCGTTGACCATTTCTAGGATCAATGGTGGTCACGAGATCTCGATACAAAGCCTTGAGTTAAGAAATCATTATGAGATTCCATGAATGACTTGGTTGCTGGATCTCCAAACTTAATCATGGGTTGGCATTTCTTTTTCAGATCATGAGTTTCCTTTGTTCACTAGATCTCCAAGCCATGTCTAGTTAAGTTCTCAATGCCCTCAGTTCATTTTGAGTCATTGCAATGTGGAAAAGGGTACTGTGCCAAGATGGAGAAAAATAGAAAGTCATGCAATCAGGTTTTAATGATGGATTTTGTCATTAAATAAGGGTTTTTAATGCAAAAAGCCATGATCACTACTCTCGCACCCTATTTTTGATTTTAAATTATCTTGTCAGCTTATACACCATGGCTAGATGTCATTTGAAGGATGGTAGTGTGTGGAATTAAATGTAGAAGTGACTTAGGCTGGATTCATTACAATTTGGTAATCATACGCACATAGATTCTTGAAGTATATAGTCAGGACCTCATTTCTTTCTGTGCTCAAAGTTTTTCTAAAGTTGATTGTTAATTTTTGGGGCTGAGGCTATAGGAGTGAAGTTTTAGAGCTGTAATATCTTCTTTCTTGATAGAATGAGTCATCCAAAGGTGGGTGCTACATCTTCTAGTGGAGGTGTGAAGGAACAAAGTGGAGAAGACAAGGGGAAGCTGAATTATTCTGATGAATTTATCAAGCTTCTACCAAGTTCAAACCAGAACAAGAAGGCTATTGACATAGCCTTTAAAGACCTTATGGACAAATGCAGAGATCCTATCACACCTTCAAGATTAGGTTTCACCATCTTCTTGTATTTTTACAATAATAGGCATAAATAAATTCTAGTATGTAATGCTTGGACTTTAGGGATGGCCAAGTTGATTGTGCCTGATGTTTTCCTTGATGTTGACCTGATTATTGTGTTAGCAAAGCTTTATGACCCCATTTCAAAAACTATTAGGTGAGAAGACCAGTATATTTTCCTTACCTTAGACAAGGGGTCCTTCATGAGGGCTTTTGACTTTTATGCTTCTTCTTCTATTGAGATTGACCTGAAAAAAGAGAGAGACAAGTATGCTAGTAATATCGGGTTTGTTAAAAGTCAAATTATTAGGCACATGCCAAGCATGGTAATTACATTGCCCCTCTTCCTATAAGTATGAATGCTCCTTATATGTTTTCATCCTTGAGTGATTACATGAAATTCTAGTGTCATGGGTTGTGTAGGGTTTTAGGAATTGATGTAGATGAGGAAAACTTGTCTGCCAACCTATTAATGATAATTTTAGATATTTAGAATTCTCTCTCAAATACTGACTATGATTACGTCCAATATGTGATCAATAGGATTCATGAGGGTTTGATATCTATCAAAGAGAATGAAAGACCTATAAAATTTTAGCATTATTCCCTTCTCATGTACTTGATCTTATTCCACCATGTTAATTCCCTTGATGCTAAGATGTTGAAACTAAGGAGAAATTTTAATAACTAGCCAAACCCATTGTAGTACTGGTTGAGGGTTTGGAACTACACTTCCAATGAGTGCAATTTTTTCATCTTTCAAAATTACTTTGTTCATCCAGTTCTTGGGATGTTGGGTACAAATGTTACAAGATTATCGCCTAGTGTTTTGAGGTTGCTAAGGCCATTGCAGTTTGAGGATAAGTGGATAGGAGATCACAATTGGAGTGATCTCTACCTTGGGGATAGTTACACAATTATTAGGGTTTATGGTTTCCCTCAACCCCCACACTTTTTACCCATATATGTGCATCCTAGAGTTTCCATGATGGAGTTTATATGGAAATTGATGTGGACTGATAGAGAACACCTTGCACCTCATAGAAAGGGGACTTTTACACCAAGGCAGTTCAGAATGGGTAGTTTCTTAACTGGTAAGAGGGCTTTGGATAAGGTCAACATTTGGTTAAATCATTTCAAGATGTATTATTCCACTTGCAGGTATGTGGACTTCAAGAGTTTCATCAAGACAAATAGAATCACTCTGATTCCAAACATTAGGTCGATTAAGGAGCATGAGGGACTAGATGAAGAAGATGTGATTAGAAAAATCTTAGATTTTGATGAAGCCAAGCAAAGATGGAACAAATATTTTGAGTTGCTTAATATTCAAAAAAGGCTAAAGTTAGTTGGTATTCCTTTTGGTGGTTTTTTCCTTGAGCTCACATTTCTGCAAAGAATGGAGAAGATGATAGAAATGTATAGTACTCTTTCTAATTAGTTAGAAGACCAGATTGAAGCAAAGTTGGAGGTCCCTAGGGGTTAGTCAACCTCTGAACCTAAGGAGTACACTTATGAGTTATAGGAGGGCAGTAGTCCACCTCAAGGGGAGGATGTACTAGTAATTGATTTAACTCAAGGTCAACAAGAGGAAGGGGCTACTTTTGAGCCACCTTTGAAAAAATAGAAACTTGAGGTTGATGAACCTTCAAAGAAGAGAAAACAAAAGAAGGTAATTGATATTGCTTCAGCTTTGGTGCCCAGTGATAGGGCTTATCACCATCAGATAAGAAAGGCCATTAGGGATGGCAAGAAGCTTCTAACAAAAGAGGAGGGGGAGCTATCCTTGTTGCTAGGAAAGGATGAAAGAGAACTCTATCAGAAGGAATTTCTTAATGCTGAATAGTTCATAAAAATTAAAGAATTTAGAGATTTCCTCATTTGGAGGAAACATGAAGAAGTGAAGAAGTCTCTACCTAAGGGTATGCAGCCAAGTGAAGAAATAATGAGGGCTTTAACATCGTATGACCCTAGTCTTGAAAGCATTACTATAGAAGAGGCTAGAGAAATGGTTAAGTCAAGTGGTATGCTCTTGACTCCTAGATGGTATTTGACATCCATCTTCCTCATAGACCAAATTAGGAAGTAGCCTCAGGTAGGCTTGTAATATGAGGTACAGATCAATGATGTGATTAGGGAAAGTAGCTATGACCCTAAGTCTCAGGTAGTTGCTTTATGGTCTCTAGCTCCAAGAACTCGGAAGCCATCCTTGGTGAGCATAGAAGACAAGTTGGAGGGAGATAAGATATTCTGTACCATGAAAAATACTACTGATCATGAGGTGTCAAAGGTAGTTGTGCACCTTGCCCACCTTAATGAAGCTAAGACTATCTAGTTGTCAGAGAGATATGATAGATTGTTTGAAAATTCAATGAAGGTAGCAAGGGATAGGGATCTGCAACTTATGATGGTCAAGAAATTAGAGGATGAGGTTGAGGACTTAAAGGTGAAACTTGAAGAAGCCTCAAAATTAGTTCATATCCCTTCTTTTAAAATTGAGGCCCCTCCTCAAACAGATACAAAAGTTGCTGACAAGCCTATTAAGGACTTATAGAAATTAAGGTTGGATGCATCCTTGGATACTATAGAAAATATTGTGCATTATAGGGAAAGAAAAATAAAGGAGAAGATGGAAGTAGTCCATCAATCAGTTATTCATTTGAACAAAGCTAATGAAAAGGTGAATGAGTCACTAATCACTTTGGAGCCACTATACAGTGTATGGTCAGGAAGAAGCTTGAAGTTTGATAAATTGGATGCTTTGTAGGAAAATAGGCCTGATATTCCTGAGATAGTAATAGAGGCATTTGATAAAATTGGTTTGGTAAGTGCTATATCAAAGTTTTTTATAGGAAAATCTAACCAAATAAAGGCCAAGTTGGCTATGGTTGATAGGGACTATATTAGGTACTTGCCTTCAATATATGGTGATGATGGAAAGGTAGTTAGTATCAATGAGTGGAAGGAATCAATGGATCAGTTGGTAATCAAACAAGATGCTTTTCTTAATGGTGACAGTGTCCTAGACTTGGAGGGGTGTAATAGTATAACTGATAATTTGTTTAAAGTTGAGGCTGACTGCATATGGTTTGTGGCAGAAGAAAAGGAAATAACTAATTCTATGTGGGACCAACAGATCAAATCACTATAGGAACTACAGGCTTACAATTGGCCTTCTGATGATGATGTCATGGCCTGGGACAAAATGACAAAGAGGAAAAAGAAAAGGCCAGTTGCCCTTGTGTTAGAAGAAGAATAAGAATAGAGCACACATGGCACTTGATCCAAAATTTGAGGGAGAGCATGTTTCAAACATAGGATGATGTAAGTTATCATGTAATGGCAGTCATCATTCATGTAACAAATCAAGGTAACTACTTTGAAATATCTTCAGACAAAGGTGCCACCTGTGATGATCTTAGTAGTTGTGAACTACTTTCTATTACTGTGATCATTGTCTTTGATTTGTACTCTTTGTCTTTGTGCAAGTCATTTTCCAACCATCTGAAGCTTGTTGCATCCTTTCAAGGATTCCAAGATGGTTGTTGGTATTTATAGAAAATTTTTGCTTCTCTTGTAAGGGGGTGAACTTTTGTAAAGAAAACTGAATATAGAATTGATTTTCTTTGAAATTTTGTTGAAATTGTAATGGATACAGCTGAGAATTAATACAAATATATTGAATTTCCATTGCTATCTCTAGTTGTTTTCATGTATGGATGCTTTTGAATTTATTATGCATTAACTAGTAAGGCTTTTTAATGTATTGTTCACAAGGTGAATATAGGGGTTAAACTCAAGTTTCTCTCAAGGAGAGAATAAATCTTTAGGGAGGTCTCTCGGATTTGAAATTCTAAGCATGAATTTGATGGTAGGGTTGGGAATTGAGAGAATAAATTGTTAGGCAATTTATTTGAATTTCAATATCTTTGTGTTAATAGGATTCTGTGGATGTTTAGTTTTCATTCTAGCCTAATGAATAAGGCACTAGTTTTGGTTTGATTTACATTTTTTCACTATCATTTTATTAAGAATTTACATCCATTTACTTATTTTGTATGTCTTTGAGTTGATACATTTATGTCAAGTGCATAGATGTCTGTTCTGATGCTTTGAAGGAGCTTTTAAGAAGGTAAACCTGCCTGAGTTTTATACTCAAAGTGAAGAAGGTTTTACAACCTTAATACCTTAGTGCTTGCATTTTATTAGATGCATCTATTGGGATTATTAGAGTTATAGTTTTCAAGATTTTATGAATCTTAAATCATCTGGAGATCTGAGCACTAACATGGTATACACTTCACTGCATCCATATATACTAAAATGCTTCTTTAACCGACCACACTACTTTGTGCATTTTTGCTCTATCCTTCATCATAGATGAATGCAACATAATCAAGTCAATAACATAAGGTCATAGACTCATTCATAAGTTACCCAATGTATTCCTTATCCTCACCTATCATATCCATCTTCCCCATGTAGATATATATGTTCTTCATCTCTTTTCCTGTTCTTCTTTCTAGAGATGTTTGGGTATAGTAACTTATAAGATAAGTATTGTCAAAACTAGTTGACATCAATAACAACATATTACTGATTTAATCATCTTACTTATCTAATGAGCAACTCAATGATCTTAAATCACAGATCTTCAAGTCATACAATTTATTCAAATCAGTTGTAGTTCATAATTTGAAAGATATGCAAAGGCAATAAAATAGTGTAACAGGGTATATGAATAGTTGCAAAGATGAAGGAAGGTAAAGTGAATATGGTAATGTGATAATATAGGTGAATATATTATATTTCTAACTATTTGATATTTTCAGAGTGTCGACTCCATAAATAACATTTGCATGAGTTATTATTATGTTTTGCATGATAATTGTGAAGCCGACTCGAAGGCTGATTTAGTATAAGTATGGAGTGTTTTTGTGAAAGAGAAGTATGGTGATTGTTATGATGAATGAGTAAGGTTGAAAATATAAGATTAGAGATTAGATGTGAGATCAGTAAGAGGCCAAGCTATAAATAGAACTATCTAAGAAAGATAAGTGCTTATATTGTTCCCCTTTTGAGAACTATTTTGAGACAAATATTGATTGTAAGAGCAGTGTGCTCACCACCTTTAACCATGTGTTTTTCTTACCTCTAATAGGGTTTTGTATTCCTCTAACAAGGAAATGTACTATGTAAAAATCATCTCCTAATAGGGCTAGATCTCCCAACAAGGATATTTGTGGGTACCATCCCCACTGGAGTTTTCTCTTTGGCAAGGGTTTCCTCGAGAAAAAATCATGGTGTAATGAGTACTTTGTTATGCTTATATGTTCTTTTCATTTCTACATTACTTTGGATTATTTTTAATTGTTCAAAGTTAAAGAGATCATAGTTCTGTAATATTGATTCACCCCCCTCTTAGTATTACCTAATCCTAAAACTTACTATGTAATTTTGAGTATATGTATCATGAATTTTTTAGCTAACATAAGATAATTGAATTACATATGCAAAAACCCAAACCCTTTTCACAAGCATCCCACGTAGTCTCATGGATCAAAAGGTATAAGTCAATACACCCTATAGAGATTAATGTCTTTTAAAATTTTCAAAATATCTCACACTATTTGTTATCTCTCTCATTTGATGGAGTGTAGGAAGTAGAAAATACATATTTTTCAAATGTGTCTTCCTTGAGCGAAGGAAAATTAGGAAAGTAAGAAGAAAGTGAGACTTGTAGTTTATCTGAACTAGGGAGATCAACTAGAGGTCAAAAGACTAGAAGGAAATTCAATAAATGCATGAAATTTTCCCTTGCTCAAGGGGGGTCATGTTCTTATGATGATGAGAGAAAATGGGACATTGAGGTGACTTTTAGGTATCAACATCTACAAAAATAATGGGTCCCCAAGGAACTTCCTCCAATAAACACTGATTTTAGTTTTAAATGTTGTTAATATGATTTAGAACAATAGAGAGGGGGGGTGAATCAGTTGTTCTCAGGTCCAAATTTATCTATTATACTTTTAAACACTTCAACAATCTCAGATCTAATAACCAATACTACTCTGTCATTACCAAATGTATGCTAGAAATATATAAAAATGCCATCCATTATCCAACAGTATTTAACTTGCAAAACATAGAAATGTTCAAACCAAAACATTCACACAAGTATTGACACCAGGATTTATAGTGGAAACCCAATTTGGGAAAAACCACTTTGTAACATGTTATTGATATTTTCACTCTTCTGTTGTGAGCTCTATGAAAATTCAACCCTGTCAAATGTTTACAAACACACTACTAGGTGTGACCCTGTTAAAGGATTTGAACCACCCTATTAGGAGTGCACCTTGTTAGAGGACTTAAGTACATTCCATTAGAATGAAACCTTTATTAAAGGATTTAAATAATGACTATTAGGTCAACCTTGATTAAAGGATTTAGAATGATACAATGGTTAGAAAGTAGCAGTAGTATCTGATCTAAAAAACATACAACTCACTTTGAAAATAACAGATCCAATTCTCACATATATGTTGGCTTATTGACTGAGTTCCATTTCTATCTCCATCACTGATCTTCTTTGAAATCCCTTCAAGCAATCACAACTCTAATCAACTCCTTCACCTTCAGCCTTTCTACTTTATTAGTCAATAACATCGTCAACTTTAGCATTCCCTTGTTTAACCTCACACTTAGGTTTTCCTATATACCTCTTCAATAGGTAGATTCATCTTTTTCTTCTTAATCTCCTCTGTAGATCTTAGGTTTAGGTCAAATTCATCGAATCCTTCCATCATTCATGTTCTTCATCCATCCTTATGGAAACATCTTTAATATCTTTATTGAAATCAAAATAAAATGGTTTAATGTGCATTAAATGCTCCATACACTCAATTAATAAAGTCAACACAATTTACATAATCCAAGAATTCAACTAAGTTGGCTAGGAATCTGAATTCCTTCTCAAATGTAAATTATTGTCACTCAGTCAATACTGTGTTCAACTCCTCATTCATCTCTGTGTAGCTCGGTCATCTCTTCAAATGTCTCCCTTGGATAATGTTGTCACTCGGCAATAAAATGATTTTCTGTCAACACTAAATTTACTCAACATATACTGGCTTGGTCAATACTAACATCACTTATCTTAAACTAGATCTCTTCACTTTTTCTCAATTAAGCCTACTTGTTTAGTCTTGCTTCTTACTTAGATAAACAATACATTATCTTATCATTGTGCCACATAATCAAGTACTCATTGAAGTATCAAATAACTCAACCTTTCTCTAGGTTCTATTGTTATCACACTTTCCCTAATCCTTCTCAACAATCAATAGATATAGTACTTTCTTAAATAGAAACTATATTAGTAGTTAAGGTTTGACATCAATGACAATACAACAATTTCTTCAATTGCAGTTTCCAACAATCTCCCTCTTTGGCATTGATGGAAACACCATATGAATAACACAAGATCCACCAACCAATCCAAAATTTTGTCAGTTCATTAGAAATATTTATAATATCCTTATCTTCATTATGATTCTGAAACACTTAGCCTAATTTGGTTGACCATCTGCACAGTTACTCCCTCTGAATATTTTATGTGTCTCTTTTCCTCTGATTCTCTAAATTACTTCCTCTTTTGTCTATTTTCATCTGAATCTCTCCCTCTTTGACAATAATGCCAAATAGTATCTAGAACTTGCATCTTTCATATGTAGATGTCATCTTGCTAGTTCAGTAACAATATTTTTCCCTCTGTCATCTTTCTTATGACTGATTATCATCTTTACTATACTTTTCACAACTCTAGGCCACTCCTAAAGTGTGACCTTTTCTACATCAATTTGTTAGATACTTTGTGCAACGCATTTGATGTAGTGCTCCTAGCTTGACTAGGCAGCCTCAGTTAGGGGAAGCACCCCTAATTTACCTCTAATATATTTATGATAATCATTAGGTAAATATTTTTTGAATATGTCTTCTAGTTGTTCCTTTGTATTCACATATTCCATTCTCAACTCTTTATGATGTACCAATTCCCTTGAGTAATGATACTTAATAGAAATATGTTTGGTCTTTGTGTACATCAATGGGTTCTTTGATATGTTGATAGCACTTGTGTTGTCATAGTATATGACAGCTAGTTCAGTGATCTCCTCTTTCATGCCTTTGAACAATTACTTAATCCATACCAGATTTGAATAGTTCACTACAACTGCTACATACTCAGCTTTAGCTGTAGATTGGGAAATGCAATTTTGTTTCTTTCTTGTCTAGGAAACTAATCTCTTTCCAAGAAAGAAAGCTCCTCCACTAGTACTTTTCCTATCATCAACATTTCCTACCCAATCTGCATCAGTGTAGACTCTTAGTTCAAATTTCTCATGATTCTTGTAATACAATCCATAGTCTTGTCTCCCTTTTAGATATCTCATTATCCTCTTCACATCCATCATATGAATTTCTTTAGGATTGGAAGAGAATCTTGCCACAATCCCAACTGCTAGGGCTATATCTAGTCTATTGTGAACAACATATTGCAACTTTTCAATCATGGATCTACACAGAGTTTTGTTTACTTCAACAGTATCATCATTTTTAGATAGTTTCTATCCAATATCCATGGGATTACTTACTAGTCTTGAATCCTCCATACCAAAGGTTTTTAGTATCTCTTTGACATATTTAGACTGTGTGATAAAAATACCTCTTTCCTTCTGATAGACTAGCAAACCAGCTAAATTTTTATCTCACCAAACATAGACATTTCAAACTTAGTTTGTATGTCATTTGAAATTTTTTTACACAGGGCATCTTGTCCTCCAAATATGATATCATCTAAAAAAAATTTAACTAACAAAATCCCTTTACCTTCTTCATCTTTCATGTACAGGTTGATGGTTTCATTTGTCCTTGAAAATCCAATATGTATCAAGTAATTGTGCAACCTCTCATACCATGCTCTTGTGGCTTGCTTCAATCCATGCAGTTTCTTGTTCATCTTGCAAACCATATTTCTCTTTTTTGGACAACAAATCCTTTAGGTTTCTCAATGTACACTTCTTCTTCTAATATACCATGCAAAAATGCAGACTTGACATCCATTTGGTATACCTTGAAATCTCTATAAGAAGCATATGCAAGTAGAGTTCTCACTTCTAATATTTCTACAAGGGAAAATTTCTCCCGATAGTCTATTCCTTCTTCTTGTACATAACCCTTGCATACCACCCTTTCTTTTTTCCTTGTGATTTTTCCATGTTCATTAAGCTTGTTTCTGAATACCCATTCTGTTCCAATGAAATTTTTGTTTTCTAGTCTCGACACCAGAGTTTAGGTATCATTTTTTTTCTATTTGGTCTATTTCTTCATTCATAGCTTGAATCCAGTATTCATTTTCTAATGCATTTTCACAAGTGATCTTATTAGTTAGCTTAATTAATCATTTACCCTTTACAAGACATGGTGCATCATTACCAAATTTAACACTTCTATCTTTATAATGATCTAGGGTATCAAATTTACTTTTGTTACCAGTCATGTGATGTGAGAAACCACTATCAATAATCCATTTATCACCTTTTCTCACCTAAAAAAAAAGTTCATTTTTCTCATCTTCATTAGACTTATCTTTCATAGCAACATAAACTACTTCAATTTAAAAATCATCAATATGAGTGTCAGTTTCTTCTTCAACAATATAATAGGATTTGTTACCTTTATCCTTGTAGTCCTTGTACCTTTGGTAACCTCAATTTTCTCTCTTATCCTTGTACTTGCATTCTCTTTCCTCATAATTATCATTCCTATCAGGACATCTTGTAGCTATATGGCCAACTTTGTTACATGAAAAACATATGATAGGAAGTTTACCTTTATATTTTCCTTTTCCTCTTTTCAATCTTCTAGCCATAAGAGCTTCAAGATCCTCTAGTTCCTCATCAGAAGTGTCACTATCACTTATACATTTTTCTTTTTCCTTCTTAGACTTATGCAAAATGATTTGTGACTTGAATATAGATTCAACATTAGCAACAGTGTAGTTATCATAATTAGAAAGCTCAAAAGTAGTAAGCTTACCAACAAGACTTTCCAGAGTTAGAACATTACTAGGGTTACATCTAGATTCTTAAATTGCTGAAATTCTAATGGCATATATAGGAAGAAAAGTTATCAATAACATTCCAATAATAGTCTCATCATCAATAGTTCCATTAGCTCCTCTAATAGTATTTACTACTTCCTTGATTCTACAACAATATTGAGCAATATTTTCACCTTCTTGCATTTTTATTTCATCGAAATTACCTCTCAAGCTTTCAAATTTTGCCCTTAGTTCATTTTCATCACCACCATAGATATTTGAAAGAGTGTCCCACATTTTCTTTTCATTTGTGCAATCTTTAATGTCTTCAAATTCAGGATAGCTTAAGGTAGATGCAATCTCAAACATTGCTTAGTTGTGTTCCTGTTTAGCTCTCATCTCCTCAGCAGTCAAAGGTGCATCAGGTGTAACATAGTCATTTTTAACATAATATTTCATTGAGTCACCAATACTAGCTAGATACAGTTTCATCAGACTTTGCCATGCAGGGAAGTTCTCCTTATTCAACTTCGGTACCTCCTTTTTATACATATTGATCAATTTCTTCAAGTACCTTCAAACCTATTTTGTGTAAGCACCAACAGCTTTGATAAAAATTGTTAATATGATTTAGAACAATAGAGAGGGGGGGTGAATCATTTATTCTTAGGTCTAGATGTATCTATTATACTTTTAAACACTTCAACAATCTCAAATCTAATAACCAATATCACTCGATCATTATAGAATGCATGCCAGAAACATATAACAATGCAGTCCACTATCCAATAGTATTTAACTTGTAAAACATAGAAATGTTCAAACCAAAACATGCACACAAGTATTGACACTAGAATTTATAATGGAAACCCAATTTGGGAAAAACCATTTTGTAACATGTTACTGATATTTTCACTCTTTTGAAGTGAGCTCTATGAAAAGCCAAGCCTATCGAAGGTTTACAAACACACTGCTAGGTGTGATCTTGTTAAAGGATTTGAACCACCCTATTAGGAGTGCACCTTGTTAGAGGAGTTAAGTACATTCCATTAGAATGAAACCTTGATTAAAGGATTTAAACAATGACTATTAGGTCAACCTTGATTAAAGGATTTAAACAATGACTATTAGGTCAACCTTGATTAAAGGATTTAGACTGATAAAATGGTTAGAAAGTAGCAGTAGTATCTGATCTAAAAAACATACAACTCACTTTGCAAATAATAGATCCAATTCACACATATATGTTGGCTTACTGACTGAGTTCCATTTCTATCTCCATCACTGATATGCTTGGAAATCCCTTCAATAAATCACAACTCCGATCAACTCCTTCACCTTCATCCTTTCTACTTTATCAGTCAATAACATCAACAACTCTAGCATTCCCCTATTTAACCTCACACTTAGGTTTTCCTATATACCTCTTAAATAGGTAGATTCATCTTTTGCTACTTAATCTCCTTTGTAGATCTTAGGTTTAGGTTGGATTCATTGAATCCTGCCATCATTCATGTTCTCCATCCATCCTTCTAGAAACATCTTCAATCTCTTTATTGAAATCATAATAAAATGGTTTACTGTGCATTAAATGCTCCATACACTCAATTAATAAAATCAAAACAATTTACATAATCTAAGAATTCAACTAAGTCAGCTAGGAATCTGAATTCTTCCTCAAATATAAATTACTGACACTCATTCAATATTGTGTTCAACTCCTCAGCCATCTCTATGTAGCTTGGTCATCTCTTCAAACTGTCTCCCTCAGCTAATGCTGTCACTCGGCAATAAATTGATGTTCAGTCAACACTGAATTTACTCAACATATACTAGCTCGATCGACACTAACATCACTCAGCTTAAACTAGATTTCTTCACTTTTGCTTGGTTAAGCCTACTTGTTCAATCTTGCTTCTTACTTAGATAAAAAATTCATTATCTTATCATTGTGCCACATAATCAAGTAGTCATTGAAGTATCAAATAACTTAACCTTTATCTAGGTTCTATTGTTATCACCCTTTCCCTAATCCTTCTCGACAATTAATAGATATAGTACTTTATTAGATAGCAACTATCTTACTAGTTAAGGTTTGACATCAATGACAATACAACAATTGACTCAATTGGAATTTCCAACAAAAGGCAAGATATATTGCATAACACCACCATCATTACATGGTTTGGGCCTATGTTCCATGGATGGCATAAAGGTCTCTTACAAAAAAGTTTTCGAATTGATGGAGTATATTGGACCTTGTTCCAATTACAAAAGTTGGATGCAGATTGTTCGATATTAAATATGTGTAGGTATGCACTCCCAAAAAATTATTTTCAACAAAAATACAATGAAAAAAGTAAAAGAGTGGCTATATACATTGATAGAGGGTCAAAAGGATCAAGGAATATTGTAGGTTTTATAAATAGTATGTGGCATGTGTCAATTATTAACAACCCAATTGCATATTTGAGGCACATGAGGGAAATCAAGTATTTATATGTGTGATAAAATAAATTTGTACAGGGGAAGAGTTTCTTATTTATTACAATTTTAATCCCATAGATATAGACAATGTCACTATCATGGGGGCGCAGGTACATACTATGTACTATTAAATAATTGAGTTTTTTTGCTAAAATTTTCTATTTTTAGGTTCTTTTTGTAATGTTTAATCTAACCCTTCTAGGAAAGGAAATTCATGCATAGAAACTAATACAAACAAGCCCTCCAAAAAAATCCACATCTAGAGAGCCTCATCACCATCCACCTCATCTCCATTATCATCTTCTAATAAAATTTATTAATCTAGTCCTTTCTAATTATTGATTAACTTTAAGTAATAACACATGGCCATGATATGGAGTAGCCACATTGAGGGGAAAATGATGACCTTGTAGGAACTTATTCTTGTTAGGAATAGTCCCAAGATATAACTAAGAGCGGGGGTGTGGGGGGGGGGGGGGGGGTGTGAATTAGTTATCTACGAGTTTCAATTCTTTATCCAATTAAGTATACTTAAACATAAAGCATAAACACAATGAAAGAACACTTGAACACAACACCAATATTTCAGTTATGGGGAAACCCAAATAGGTAAAAACCCCAGTGGGAATTGACACCCACTAATAATATACACTAGTGTATTGTGATCCTTGTTAGGAGATCCTTAACCCTATTAGGAGTTGCTTTACTCTGTCAGGAACGCTACTAATACAAGTTGCTATATAACTATTTGTACTAAAATTTAACCTCTGTGTCCATGATATCATGCTCATAACATGCCCATGCTACATATACTAAAATATTACTGCATAAGTCTTCCATGCATGCTACTTACCATATGTTGTCATCAATGACAAACATACAGTCTACACTAGCTTGCTAGAAAATCTCCAATAATCTCCCCCTTTGGCATTGATGGCAGCATATGGAATGAAAAACTCCACCAATCCAAATGAAATTTTATTTTATAACATTCTTCATTTCCTCTTAAAAACTCCCCCAAAGATGAATCCTCCATCTGCTGCAATATTCTTCAACATTCTCCATTTCCTCAACTGAACTGCTTCCATAACTGAATACTACTCGCCCTTATTATATTACTCATTCTTTTACTTCTATTTTTCATGACTATATATTACTCCCCCTTTGACATCAATGGAAAAGTGCACCAATTAGTTTAAGCACTGGTACTACTCCTGAAGTAGAGTAGTCAACCATCCATTAGTCCCTGAGGACTGATGCTCTTTCTTCTTTCTTATAAGAAGAATCAGGGAAGGGAATTACTCTCAACTTTTCCCTGAGATACTCAAAAGTATCTTTTGGCAAGGGCTTTTTGAATATGTCTACTAACTGATCTTTAGTCCTCACATAGTCCACCTTGACTTATTTCTCTCCCACTTTCTCTCTTAGGAAATGATACTTGATCTCAATGTGTTTTGTGTTTGCATGCATCACAGGGTTCATTGACATGTTGATAGTGCTAGTGTTATCGCCATGAATAACAATAGGATAATCAATCTAAATTCCAAAATCCTTTATCATCTACTTGATCCAAACAATTGTATAACAATTCAAGGATGTTGCAACATACTCCTCTTCTGTTGTTGACTAAGAAATGCAATTTTGTTTCTTTCTTGTCCAAGTGACAAGTCTGTCACCAAGAAACACTACTCCACCTCATGTACTCTTTCCATCATCAATGCATCCTACCCAATCTGCATCAGTATACACATGAAGCTCAACATTTTCTGAATTATGGTACCATAGACCATAGTCTATAGTGCCTTGCAAGTGTCTAGTTTGAGTAAGATAAATGAGTTTTCCAATCATAGACTTGTACAATGTTATATCTATTGCTGGTGAGTCATCTTCTTTTGTAAGCTTGCATCCAGTTATCATAGGTGCTCCTACTAGCTTACAATCATCCATCTTGAATGCTTTCAAGATCTCTTTCACATTTTTGGTTTGATTAATGAAAATACCTTTCTCTATCTACTGCAAATTCAATCCCAAAAAGTATTTGATAGGTCCAATCATGCTCATCTCAAACTCATTCTGCATTTCTTTAGCAAATTCTACACTAAGTTTGTCATTTCCTCCAAAGATAATGTCATCAAAAAATATAGCTACAAGTAGTAAACCTTTAGATGTCTCTCTTATGAATAGATTACAATTTGTTTCTCCTTTCTTGAGTCCAATCTTTGTTAGATATCCATCCAGTCTCTCATACCATGCTCTGGGGGCTTGCTTAAGTCTATAGAGGGCCTTCTTCAATCTGCATACCATATCAGGTCTGTCTGATAAGGTGAATCCTTCTAGCTACTCAATGTATACTTATTCATTCAATTCTCCATTCAAGAATGCTGACTTGACATCCATCTGATAGACTTTGAAGTTTTTGAATTTTGCATAGGTTAGAAACAACTTAATAGCTTCTAATATGCTCATTGGTGCAAAAGTGTCTGAATAATCAATTCCTTCTCTTTGTGCATATCCCTTACATACTAACCTTGCTTTATTTCTTACTACTATAACATCTTCATTCATCTTATTTCTGAATATCCATTTTGTTCCAATCACATTCTTATCACTAGGTCTTGGGACTAGTTCCCAAGTATCATTCTTGATAATCGGATCTAGTTCTTCTTTCATAGCATCATGCCAATCTGAATCATTACAAGCATCTTCAACACTTCAGGGTTCAATATGAGATAGTAAACATACCACCTCATTGCTTGCAAAACTCTTTGCTTTTGATCTAGTTGTGATTTTGCCACTCTAATCTCCAATGATGTCATCCTTAGAATGGTATCTAGATGTGAACTTTGGAGCTTTAGGTGATACTGTCTCATCTTCCTTTGGAGTTTCTTCTTCATGTGTCTTAGTGTCATTAAAATAGACATCAATACTATCAAAAATTTCATCAACAATTGTCTCACTAGTGGAGGGTCTGTGATGCAGTAGTGATCAGCAAAAGCCTCCAAACAATGAGCAAATTGGTGAGTTAGGTTCCCCTCAACACCCAAGGTGAAGGGTCTAGTGCTGATATACTTATCATAAGTATCAAAAAGGACTTGATGAAGGTTATCTCAACCCTACAAGACAATATAACCTACTCACTAGGCCTGTCAAAGTCCCAAGCACCAATAAACAAGAATTCACTAAGAGGTCTCCTTAGGAAGATAAGTACTCAAACCCCATGAAATGGATACAAAGACTAGGGGTGGCTTATAAAAATTTCTCTAGCCTATTCAGGTCTTATCTTAATATTTCCAATGGTTCTTTCACCATTGAGCAACTTCTAAGGTTATGTTGCTGCACAAACCTAGTGTCCTGCTTGTAGCCTTTCCTAGAAGGAAATTTGAACACAAGACAAAATACTCCAAAATGAGAGGATAGTTTGGTTAGGGATTTTGATACCCTTTTGGGGTTTACAAAACATTTCTTAACACCAAGAAATGTAATTGAGTGGAGGTCACTACTATTGCAGTATTAGACTGGGCTAATAGGCCTAATTAGGGCTCTAAATGCACTACAAGTGCTCTTTCCCCTATGCCAAAGCACAAATTTAGAATGGAGGCATGTGAAGACATATAAAAAAACTCAAAATCCAAATTTTTAGGCTTTGGTGAATCCCCAACCAAGTTTTAGGATGACTGTCCTAATTCGCTATGAGGTGCATGTATGGAGCCATACACCTAGGGATTTTTGGAAAAACCAACTCCCTACTCATCCACACTCCAAACCTACATAATATGAAATTAAATTGAAAAAAAATTTATTCCACCAAGGGGCATCAATTTCCCATGGTGGAATGTGCCTAAACAATCGGGCCCTATCTCAAACCCTAATTTTAAGCCTCAATCATAGGCACTGTCACTAAAACTTAGATATCTTTCAAAATAGGGCTGATAAATACATGAGACCAAGTGCAGATGAAAGGTGGTTCAATTTTTCAACCTTTGGAATCACTGGTTCATGCACTCACATCTGTACCTATCTATACAACATTCTAAAACACAAAATTTGTAGAGAAAAGTTGGTTATTTTATTGATTTTTGCCAAAATTACATATGATATCCTATCACCCACCTGTAAGGGCTTATATAGGATATTACCAATGGTTACATGAGTGTTTTCAAACCAAATATCCATTTGGGAGAGGAAATAACAAGTTTTAACAACTTCAAAAGTTGCTTGACACCTTTTGGAGCAACTTTTGCAATCTTTTGCAATTTTGCAAATCTAGTGAGCAAAATTGGTCCTATCCTTATTTTGATGATCCCTAATGGATCCAAACATATAAAAGCATGAAAATACCTATGCCTAGTTTATTGGATCATAAATGACTAATAGTTAGACCAAGGGCTCATAAAATGCCAATCTTGGAACTATGGCCTTACAATGAAATCCCATGACTAACTCTTATCCTAAGCATGACTAGAGGTCTCAAGGACCTTAGTTTGAAACCCTAAGTTCCATAGGAGTTCTTGTTGAATGTAGATTAGGTGCTCCTACACCATACTCCCATATATTTTTAAAACTCAAGTCCCTACTTGAGGATAGTTTCTCCACCGAAGTGCCATGCTATTGTATTTGATCCTCGGTCGGCCATGTAGCATCAATGTTTGGGAGGCCCCTCTATTTGACTAAGTACTATATGTACTTCTTAGCTCTAGTTTGTTTGAATAGCTTGGAGTCTAAAATTTCTTCAATCTCCACTAGTTTTCTTTGTGGAAGATCAGTGACATAGTCTTCATCCTCAATGCTTGTGTCCTTACCCTTCTGTTTTCTTGAACCTGCACTAACTTTATATGGTGTGAGGTCTGCAATGTTGAAGATTGGAGAGATCTAGAAAGTTGGTGGAAGGGATATCTCATAGGTGTTTTCACCTATTTTGTTAAGTATGCTACAGGGGCCTACTTTCTTCATTTGTAGCTTGGAGTATCTACCCTTAGGTAGTCTCTCCTTCCTTAGAAATGCCCAAACCCTGTCCCCTATTTTGAAATGGATCTCTCTCCTTCTCTTGTCAACATTTTATTTTTATTTCAAACTAGACTTTTGCAAAGGTTCTTTCACTTGTTGTTGTACCTTTGTGATGAGCTCTACCAATTCTTGGCCTTGAGCACTAATTCTTAAATCAGAGGGGAGTTCCAGTAGATCCAATGGTCCCTTGGGGTGCAAACCATACACTGTTTGAAATGGAGTCTTGTTGGTTGACCTATTTATTGAGTCATTGAAGGAAAAATCTGCTTGGGGTAGGATGGTATCCTAGCTTTGTGAGTATTTCTTGGTTGGGCATCTTAAAATATTGCCTAGGGACCTATTTACTACCTCAGTTTACCCATTTTTTTTAGGGTGATAGGTAGAGCTATAGGTGAGGTTTGTACCCAACTTCTTGAAGAGTGTCCTCCAAAAGTGCCCTTGAAACTTTAAATCTCTGTTTGATACAATTGTCTAAGGTATGCCATGAATTCTAACTACTTCGTTGAAGAAGAGATTGGCTATATGAGATGCATCATTTGTGCTCTTGCATGGCATGAAGTGGGCCATTTTTCTAAACCTATCCACTATGACAAACACACTATCAAATCCTTGCTTGGTTTTAGGTAGTCCCATTAAGAAATCCATTGAAATGGATTCCCAAGGTCTTGAAGGGATTGGTAAGGGTTGGTAGAGCCCTTGATTTGTTGTCATTCCCTTAGCTTGTTGGCAGATTGTACAAGTTTCAATAAAAATTTTGACCTCACTATTCAACTTGGGCCAAAAATAACTCCTCTTTACCATGTCTGTTGTCTTGTCAATGCCAAAGTGACCTCCTAGGCCACCACAATGCTTTTCTCTGATTATGTTTTCTCTCATTGAACACTTGGGTATGCATAGTTGTGCTCCCTTGAATAGAAGGCCATTCTGAATTAGATATTCACAAAAATTAGTGTGATATCTACCCTCCATTTTTGTACAAATCTAATATATCTTTGAAAAATCAGGGTCATCTAGGTACAAGTGTTTGAGGGACTCAATTCCCACACTTTGTAGTTGAAATTCTTCAACCAGACCAATCATCCTACTAAGTGCATTAGAAACTTTGTTTTTTACACCCTTTTCATGCTTAATATTTAAGGTATAGGCCTACAATTTCTCTACCCACTTGAGATGCCTAACTAAAAGTTTTTCTTGTGAATTAAGGAAGCTTAGTGCATGGTTGTAAGTGTAGACTACAAACTCCTTTGGGATCAAGTAGTGCCCCCACTTCTTGAGGGCTTGGACCATGGCATAAAGCTCTAGGTCATAGGTGGAATACTTCCTCTTGGCCTCATTCAATGTCTCAGAAAAGAAAGCAACCGCTTTTCCTTCTTGGCTTAGGACTACCCCTATAACCAAATTACTTGCATCTATCTCCATAGTGAAGACTTTGTTGAAATCTGGGAGGACCAAGATAGGGTATTGAGAGACTCTATTCTTCAAGTATTGGAATGCATCATTGGCTTCCTTTGTCCATGCAAACTTAGTCTTCTTTCCACCTTTGATTATTTCAAGCATTGGTGCACACACATGATTGAAATTTTTTATGAACTTCCTATAAAATGTTGCAAGCCCATGGAAGCTTCTTACATCACCTTGATTCTTTGGTGGAGGCCAATTAATGATTTCATCTACCTTCTCAAGATCCATCTTGAGGGTACCCTATGAGATCACAAAACCTAGGAATACAAGTTCCTTTCTCATAAACATGCATTTTTCCAAGTTAATTACCAACTTGTGCTGATGGAGTCTTCTTAGTAACTATTCCACATGATCAAGATGGTCTTCCTTGCTATGACTGAATATTAGTATGTCATCAAGGTAAACAACAACAAATTTTCAAATAAAATCTATAAATATCACATTTATAAGCCTCATAAAAGTGCTAGGGGCATTTCTTAAACCAAAGGGCATTACTAACCATTCAAAAAAACCTTCAGTAGTCTTGAATGCTATTTTCCATTCATCTCTGGGCTTGATTCTAATTTGATGGTAACTAGACTTTAAGTCTATCTTGGTGAAGTAGCAAGCACCTCCTAGTTGATCCAATAGGTCCTCAATCCTTGGCATGGGAAATTTGTACCTTATTATGATTTTGTTTAGGGCCTTTCTATTAGTGCATAACCTCCATTTTCCATCTTTTTTAGGGGCCAAGACTGAGGGTACAACATAAGGACTAAGACTCTTTTGAATGAGCCCTCTTTCCAACAATTCAGTGACCTATTTTGCAATCTCTACATGCTGCAATGGTGTCATTCTGTATGGTGCCTTATTAGGAAGGGATGAGCCTGGTATGAGGTCTATTTGATGACTAATGTCCCTAATGGGAGGGAGGCTAGAGGGCAGGTCACTAACACTAACATCCTTATACTTTTGCAATAGATTTTTTGTTTCATTTGGTATGGGCTCTTATTGAACAGACCTAATGTTATCTTTGGGTTTTGAAATCAGGACAAATGGTTCAATATCAGATTCTTTCAAGGTTTTAAACATCTCCTTCTCCCCCATGATAATCATAGTGGGTTCCTTTTCAGTTTTGCTATCCTATACAACCTTCATAGTGAAGGTCTTGCCATCTTTGGTGATGGAGTAGGTGTTCTTCCTACAACGGTGGATAGCATCAACATCAAATTGCCAAGGCATGCCTAGAAGGATGTGAGTTGCATCCATCTCAACAACATCAAAAAGGACTTTGTCCTTGAAGTTAGCAATAGAAAACTCTATCCAAGCTTGTTCTATGACTAGATTTTGTTAGCATTTGGTTAACCATGAGACATGATAGGGGCAAGGGTGTGGTTTCTTAGGCAAGTTTTATTTCTGAACCATTTCACAAGACACAAGATTTTCAGTTGAACTAGAATCAATAAGAAGATTGCATACCTTTCCATGAAACTTGATCTTTTTCCTGAAGAGATTCTTTCTTTGTGGAGGTTCTTGGGCTTATGGTACTTCAAGGAAGACCTACCTCATCATTAGACACACTCCTTCTAGTTCCAAGTCTCTAGCATTAGCATTTTCCTCTTGTTTATCTTTTTGGACAAGTTGTGCTCTCCTCTCACCTTGGTTATTATTTCTCTTCTTAGGGCACCTTCGTGCATGATGTCCCAATTGGTTGCAATAAAAACACTTCAATGGTCCATTGTCTCTTCCTAAATTTTTCCTTCCTCTATTAAAAGGTCTTCTTCCTCTATAGTTTCCTCTTGAATTAGAGTCACTATTTTACTTATCTCCTTGGTCAGGGGTCTTGCTACTACTACTGCTAATTTGTCCCCCGTTCCAAGAGTTGTTTTTTGCCTTTAAAACTCTTCCCACTATCATTTCTCTTTCCTTTTCCAAAATCCTACTTTCTCTTCCATTTTTCCTCTACCTTAAGTGTCATTTGATAGCACCTATTGACTATGGTAGGCCAGTGTAGACTCAACTCTTCTTGAATGGATACTTTCAAGCCATTCATGTACCTTGCTAGCTTCTCCTCTTCATCTTTAGCCATATTGTTCTTCATGCATAATTTCAAGAACTCCTCAGTGTATGAGCCTACATCCATGTCCTTTTGTTTTAGACTTTTCTTCCTCCTATGGAGTTGTACCCCATAGTCCTTAGGTACATGTGTCTCTTTCATCAATGCTATCATTCTATTCCATGAATTGATCATGTTCTTCCCATTCTTCACCATCTTAGTTTGGATGAAGTTCCACCAAGTTAGGGCTGCTCCCTTCAACTTGGAACTTGCTACCTTTACCCTCTACATTTTAGGGATATCTTCACATTCAAAGAATTTTGTTAATGCCTCTATCCAATCCAAGGCTAGATCAACATTCATTTTTCCATTGAAATCTGGAAAATCTATCTTCTCCTCCATGGTTCTCCTTCCCATGGACTTCAAGGCATCAATGAAAGGTCTTTGGTCTACACAGATATGCTAATTAGGATCATCCTCCTCTTCTTCACTCCCTTCTTCATTTTTTGACTCATCTTTGTCCTTTTCATCAAGCTTCTTCTCAAGTTCCTGAAGCCTCTTAGTTAAGGCCTTATTTGCAGCCTTTTCCTCTGTCACCATCTTTGCCAGCTCACTATTTTTAACCCTTGTAGTGATATCCTTATTCTCAAGATCAGACATAGCTCTGATACCACTTGATGTAGCAATGGTCAGAGGAAGCCTCCAAACAATGAGAAAATTGGTGAGTTTGGTTCCCCTCAACACCCAAGGTGAAACGTCTAGTGCTGGTATACTTATCACAAGTATCAAAAAGGACTTGATGAAGGTTATCTCAACCCTACAAGACAATATAACCTACTCACTAGGCCTGTCAAAGTCCCAAGCACCAAGAAATAAGAATTCACTAAGAGGTCTCCTTAGGAAGATAATTACTCAAACCCCATGAAATGGATACAAAGACTAGGGGTGGCTTATAAACATTTCTCTATCCTATTTAGGTCTTATCTTAATAGTTCCAATGGTTCTTTCACCATTGAGCAACTTCTAAGGTTATGCTGCTGCACAAACCTAGTGTCCTGCTTGTAGCCTTTCCTAGAAGGAAATTTGAACACAAGACAAAACACTCCCAAATGAGAGGATAGTTTGGTCAAGGTTTCTGATACCCTTTTGGGGTTTACAAAACATGTCTTAAAACCAAGAAATGGAATTGAGTGGAGGTCACTGCTGTTGCAGTATTAGACCGGGCTAATAGGCCTAATTAGGGCTCTAAATGCACTACAACTGCTCTTTCCCCTATGCCAAAGCACAAATTTAGAATGGAGGCATGTGAGGACATATGAAACAACTCAAAATCCAAATTTTTAGGCTTTGGTGAATCCCCAACCAAGTTTTAGGATGACTATCATAATTCATTGTGAGGTGGGTGTATGGAGCCATACACCTAGGGCTTTGTGGCAAAACCAACTCCCTTCTCATCCACACTCTAGACCTATATAATATGAAATTAAATTGAAAACAATTTTATTCCACCAAAGGGCATCAATTTCCCATGGTGGAATGTGCCTAAACAATCAGGCCCTATCTCAAACCCTGATTTTAAGCCTCAATCCTAGGCACTGTCACTAAAAATAAGATATCTTTCAAACTAGGGCTGATCAATACATGAGACCAAGTGTAGATTAAAGGTGATTCAATGTTTAAACCTTTGGAATCACTGGTTCATTCTCTCATGTCTATACCTATCCGTACAAGATTCTGAAACATGAAATTTGCAAAGAAATGTTGGTTATTTTATTGATTTTTTCCAAAATTATATATGATATCCTATCACCTACCTGTAAGGGCTTAAATAGGATGTTCCCAATGGTTACATGAGTGATTTTAAATCAAATAGCCATTTGGGAGAGGAAATAACAAGTCTTAACAATTTCAAAAGTTGCTTGACACCTTTTGGAGCAACTTTTACAATTTTGCAAATCTAGTGAGCAAAATTGGCCCTATCCTTATTTTGATGATCCCTAATGGATCCAAACATAGAAAATCATGAAAATACCTATTCCTATGGTATTGGATCATAAATGACCAATAGTTAGACCAAGGGCTCATAAAATGCCAATTTTAGAACTATGGCCTTACAATGAGATCCCATGACTAACTCTTATCCTAAGCATGACTAGAGGTCTCAAGGACCTTAGTGTGAAACCCTAGGTTCCATAGGAGTGCTTGTTGGATGTAGAGTAGGTCCTCTTGCACTATTCTAGGTTCTTCTTCAATCATAGGTGAGTAATCATGATATCTTTCTTGAACCATAAACTTTTCATCAATCTTAAGATGACCATTTTCAATGATCTTCTTTAATCTCAAGTTAAAACATCTATAAGGTTTACTTTTAGTAGAGTAACCAAGGAAAATACCTCCATCACTTCTTGCACCAAACTTGCCTACTACTTCATCCCTCTTGATGTAGCACTTGCTTCAAAAGATTCTAAAGTATTTTACTGTGGGAACATTGCCAAACTATAGCTCATAAGGTGTCTTGACTGCGCCTAGTCACAATTGTATTCTATTGATGGTGTAGACTATTGTATTGAACACATCTCTCCAATAGGTGTGTGAAAATTTTCCTTCAATCATGATGGTGTGTGCTATGTCAAGGATGATCCTATTCTTTCTTTTTGTAATCCCATTCTCCTGAGGGGTTCTAGGTGCACTTAACTATCTTTTTATGCCATGTTCTTCATAGTACTCATGGAATCTATTAGAGGTGAATTCTCCTCCTCTATCCAATCTTCGACACTTTATCTTTAGTCCAGATTCATTCTCAACCTTAGCTTTGAATATTTTGAACTTCTCAAATGCTTCTGACTTATCTTTCAAGAACCCAACCCACATCATTCTAGAATAATCATCTACAAACAAAATGAAATACCTTTCACCATAGTAAGATCTTGTTTGAGTTGGTCCACATAGGTCTGTATGAATCAAATCCAACTTGCTCTCTGCTAAGTTGTGCTTGCTTTTGAATCAATTCTTTACATGCTTTCACATTACACATTCCATGCATATAGTATCAACCAACTTTGCTATGCTAGGTAGGTCTCTTACTCCCTTAACATTGCTAATATTTTCTATGTTATCAAAATTGATATGACATAGTCTTTTGTGCCATAACCAACTATCATCTAATTTAGCAATAAAACAACTTGCTTTTGGATTAAGATGAAAAAATTACCTTTAGTTTTTTTATCCTAATGCAATCATTTCTCCTACCTTATTGTTAATGATGCACTTGTTTCCATAAAATTACAACCTATAACCTTTGTCAAGTAACTATCCAACACTTAGTAGGCTATGTTTCAAACCATAAACATAAAGAACATCATTAGTGCTATTCTTTCCATCCAAGGTGATGGCTCCTCTACCAATGATGGGCTTGGGAGTTTTATCTCCAAATCTAACCATGTCTCCTTTGTATCTGTCTAAATAAACAAATCTATCTTTGTCTCTTGTCATGTGATGTAAGCAACCACTATTAATGATCCAATCTGTCCTGATGTCAACTTGTGAAATCAGAGATAATTCTTGTGATTCCTTATCATCTTCAAGAGAAATGAATCCAATTTCCTCTTCTATTGATTCTTCATCCGATACTCCATCTCCAACATTGTAGCATTCCTTTGTAAACTTAGGCTTGTAGTTATTCTGGTACCTTTTCACTCTTGTAGGACACTTGATGAAAAATGACCAATCTTATTACATGAAAAGCATTTAAATGGAAATTGACCTTCATATTTCCCTTTTCCTTTCTCTTCTCCTTTATAAATCATAGCAATGAAATAATGTCCTAACACAAGGCAGGGAGCAAGAGGGGCCAAATAATGGCACACCCTGATGATCCAAGCCTAATCAACACATGTGGAAGAAAACAAAAACAAGAGTAAGAGAGAGAATGCTAGATCCTTCATATATTATTATCAATTGAATCATACATGCTCAGTTGTAAGGCCTTCCTAGTTAGGGCCAAATATTACAAAGAATTACAAAATTCCTCAAACATGTGAGGATCTATCAAAAACCTCTAATCTTCTATCTTCTATGCTCTCTCCAACAAATGCTACCTAAGCTATCACCAAACATCTACATTTATACAAGAAGCTACCAAGCTGAGTTGGCCTTTAGATCCACAATTAACAAAAGTAATAGTCAAACCTGGGACCACATGCTTCCCAATGATGGATTCCTACATTAAATCCATGATCCAATATAAATGCACAAGTCAGCCTCAAAAGAAAACAAAACTACACCTATCGATAAACAAGGTTATTGAGTGCCAGACAAGTATCACTGAGTGCTAGGGAAATTCATTGAGCACCAAAGAGATAACTAACCAACATCGGCGAACACAGGAAACTGAGCAACTATTGACCAACTTGGTCAAAGTAGAAACTGAGAAACATAGAAAAACTCTAAATTATTTTTGGTGACATAGGATTTCTAAGGACCCGAGATGCTCCTGCATCATGAAATCATCTACTATTTTCTCATCATCAAAATTACCAAAAGTGCTTGCAGATTTCTTACCATGGACTAATACCTTGAACATTGTTTCACTTTTAGGTTATGTCTTCAATCTTAAAATCTCAAATGATGAAATTTTGCCAATCAAATTTTCTCTTTTGAAATTTGATATAAGCTACATGGTCTCATCAAGGATGTTGATCTTGTTTTCACACTCTACTATGAGAGTGGTCATCAATTTATCCATAATGTCTTCTTCTGAGATCTCTCCACCATTGTTCCTAATTCCTACAACTGCTTCATTAATCCTTTGGTTGTAAGCTTTGATGTTCTCTTTAGGTAGCATCTCTAATGCATTGTATCTTTTCTTCCAAGCTTTTCTACATGCATCCTTTGCTTGTTTGTCTCCTTCAAATATGTCTTCTAGGTGCTTCCATATCTTGTGGGCTGTATCTACTTTCTTTATTTCTAAAAACTCACTATCAAATAGGGCACTGATAAGGGCTTCTTTGGCTATTGCATTCTGATGAAATAATTCCTTGTGCTTTTCATTAGCATCATCTTTTGCAAGGTCTGCTAAAGTAGGGAACTTGAATTCTTTGATAGTTACATCAAAAACTTCAAAAGAAATGCATTGTAAATGTGTCACCATCTTGTTCTTCCAATCAAGATAATTCTCCCCATCAAACTTAGGAATTTCTTTTCTGAAGAATGCTATTTGATCAACCTCAAGTTGTTAAACTTTCTCTCGGAGGTACTTAGCTTTGATACCAATTGTTAGGAATAGTCCCAAGAGATAACTAAGAGGGGGAGGGGGTGAATCAATTATCTAAAAGTGTCAATTCTTTATCCAATTAAGTATACTTAAACATAAAGCATAAACACAATGAAAGAACACTTGAACACAACACCCATATTTTGGTTACGAGGAAACCCAAATAGGTAAAAACCCTGGTAGGAATTGACACCCACTAATAATCCACACTAGTGTATTGTGGTCCTTGTTAGAAGATCTTTAACCTTGTTAGGAGTTTCATTAGAATGTATTTAGTATAGTGACCTAGTCAAGGGTCAGAACCTATTAGGAGTCATTTACAATTAACCCTATTAGGGGTGAGGATGCACTATCTGAGAGCACACTGCTCAAATGAGTGAAGGCTACAACCTTCTGAATAACAGATACACACTATATCTAGATCTTGGTGAACTGCACTTTGACCTACTATCTAGATTAGTTCCAATGTATAAAAAAAACACTTTACTCAGTCACATAGACCTTCTACTAATGGCTCAACACTTCACACACTCTGCTCTGCTCTTCACAATCAACTCAGAACCATCCATTAGCAATCACAAATGATTGCATATAAATATCTTTCCTCTAAATGATATAATCAATTTGGCCTATTAGAACCACCTTGAAATCATATTAGAGAAACTATAACATACTCCAACAATAATTATGTCAGCTCTACTAAGCATGCAACACATTTTGGGACCTGTCCAATAATAATAAATATAGACACACGCTACACACTGGCAGCTCTACCAAAGTAACTGAAACTTTCTCCTCAAGCTGAATTACATAATGTGCTCTTAACCAAACATTACTAACTCATCTCCAACCACTAAACCAAGGGTGCATACCAAATTGATAGGTGTAACTCCTAAACCAATATAATCTCTATTGGCTCTTCTGAATAAACACATGAAACTGCTACTGGTTAATAGCAACTACATAGCTTCAGTTCTACTAAAATCAGACTCTACATCCATGAATGTAACATCACTAAAATTTCTCCATTACATATCCAAACATGCAAGGCTCCATGATAATTGTACAGATAATTATTCACAAAACACTTCCTGTAACTTTGTTAGGAACATTGCTGATACAAGATGCTATATAACTGTCTATACTAATAGTTAACCTCTGCATCCATGAGATCATGTTGATAACATGCCCATGCTACATATACTAAAATCTTACTGCATAAGTCTTCCACACATGCTACTTATCATATGTTGTCATCAATGACAAACATATAGTCTGCACGGGCTTGTTGGTAAATCTCTAACAATTCTTCCTAGAAGGTAAACTCTTTGTTATTGTAATACAAATCAGATAGAAGCAAAATTTTAAATAGTGTTCTTTATTATGTCCTTTTCATCACTATTTTGGAGTAATTTTTATAGTTCTATTAATATTGTTGTCATAGACATAATGTCATCAAAGAAAGGGAAAGGAACCCACGATCCCTCAGGATGAATCCTTTGATGAGGACCTAGATATTGATTTTTCAAATTTTGATGACTTGACCAATGCAATTAATAAGTGACTCCAAAGAATTGGAAAAAGCATGTTTCAATTGTCATCTATATACCCTATGAGTCCTGAGTCATGGAAGAGGGTGACTGAATTGATGCACCAAGCTCTAAATTTCAAAGTAAGTATTAATGTAATTTTTAATTATAATAAAAGTTCAATAATTGTTTTTATGTTATACTATTTTTTATGTTATACTAGTCTTTTATTAGTCTTTTATAAGTGAATGCATTGTTTTTACAACTTTTTTTTTGCATAGTTTTGATCCTCATGGCCTTGACGAGGGTATTGTAGGTGGTTCAGGTAGATCAAATGTTTGACTATCTTTTTTTAAGCTGTAAAAATATTTTTCATGCTAGTCCATGCTTTTCTTATGCTCTAACAATCTTTTTCTTCAACACCTGTCAATGATCATATGGTATCTCCACCTCAGATATGGATAAGCCCATATAAAGTGCTGCCTAGAATGTTAACAAAATGTAGCATGACCACATATGCCATGGAACCACCTACTCATATGTAGATTTAATTTTCTCTCTCATTATTTATATGTTTATTTCTCTTGAAGTATTCTTTCTTGGGGGCATTTCGTAATGGATTCAAATTATGCAATAGGAGATACATAACATTATAAGGAATTTCTTGGATGTACTCATATTCCTAGTACGGGAATGGTGAAGGATTGGGTATTTCTTGTGAGAAATGAAGAAGGAGTTCCCTTGAAAGTAGCCAAACTTTTAGGTACTTTAAATATTTCACCTTTCTTTTACTACATAATCATTTGTTAATTACACATTGCATTCAATTTGAGAATCTTCCATCTATTGTACTATTATTTTATACTATTATATCCTTAGACTAATGATCTCATCATTATTTTGTAGTGAATGATTTTTTTTAAGATAAACTTAATGATGAGTGTTTCTAGATATTCAAGCCCATCCTTCGTACATGGTGGCACTAGTACATTTGAGGCTATATTCCGACAGCCATGTATCAGATTTGCAATGGCTATTTTTTGATACTTTGAAATATGCTTTTGTCAGCATTTTTGCATTGGAAATTGTAATGGAAGTGATAACCATTGGTATTCCAACATCACTTCTCATCAAAATAGGTGATGTAAGTGTTCAAAGCCTTTCTTGCACTGCATCCAAGAGACCTATCTAGTCTCTTCTAGGAACCTAATCTCCTCTAGGTCCTGATTGGCTTAGATGATTAAATAAGTCCAATACTAACTCTTCTTTGAGAGTTCTAACTCCTGTGCTTAACCTTGAAATACTAACACCCTAGTTTTAGTACACTTCTTCACACTCACTTAGAAAGCTCTAAGTGCCAATTCTCCATAAACTTGATTATTCATTGCAGGGGTGTTCTCCATCTTGAAAATAGTCATAATCATGCCAATTTGATCCATTTTGGAGGGATCTTGAATCATATTCTTATCAGTTTCAATAAGTCATCATTTAGAGACCTTAAAAATAGGCCTATTCCTTATAGCATTTTGTAGAGGCTTTTTACCAATTCTTGCAAAACTTTTCCAAAGAGCTTACAAAACCAATTAGGGATTTAGATACCCTTTTGGATTTTACAAAGGATGTTACAACTTTTTCCTTCCTAGGTCATTTGTAAAATGCCTTCCTACAATCTAGGACAACTAGGGCTAATAGGCCTAGTTTTTACGACTGACTACAACCTTGTACAAATCTTGCTTAAAACCTGATGAAAAATGATTGGTATGAACCCAATCTTCATAGGATGTTTAGATATGATGAACACCTTCTAAAAAATGTATGGGATCCATACTGTACCTTCATGTCCTCCAAGAAAACTTCACTTCTTCATAACCTAGACATCTAACTGGGCTCTGTCTGCTCGCCTAGGGCCTAGAAGATAAAATAGCTCTCCAAAATTTCATGCCTCCTAATCCTAAACTTATATACACTAATGAATCCCCTAAAATTTCCATCTACCCCTAGGTGTTTCCCATGGTTATATTTCATGGGGGAACCATGAATGCTTAGACTGGTCAAAACTAGACCCATTTAGATACCCTAGCTAGAACACTAAAAATCAGAACACAAATGACTTCAAAAAAACTTTCCTATCAAATGAAAAAGTCTAAAAAATATCTATAAAACACTAACCAACCATTGGATTTAGACTTTCAATTGATCTCAATACACTGTCAACACAAAAACTCAAGATATTTATTGTAACACTATTGTAGAGCTCTATTCAATACTCAAAACTATTACAATGCATGAACTAACTTTGAGATTCAAGCCTTACTCAAAATAAGATTTCATTTTCACCATTCTAGGGCCTTTTGGCCTATCTCACACCTCCTATAATCAAGGGGATCCACAGTAACCGAGTTGCATGCAACATTTGCAATAATTACAAATGTTGTCATGACAACTTCTTTGCAACATTTGGAAACTTTCTCTATGCCATGGTCCTATTTCTTAGGATATCTATCCTCACTAGATTCTAAGGATCCAAGGCCATTAATGACCTTATGGAATCTTTACAACTTCATGGTGTGCTTAGAAGACATTAAAAACTCTGTCTCAACTATTAACACTAAGAATTTAAAGACTACTAACATTGAATATTTGTGTGACCTTAGTCCTAGTGACTAACACACTTAGCCTACATAGAAAATGACCTTCGAAGGTATTCAAAAAAATCTACTCTTCTTTACTTGGCTAGAGTCAATTTTAAGCCAAAAACTACTAAGCATTGAGGTTAGCATAGGTGTGCTCCTGCACCATCCTCCCTAAAACAAAATGTTCAATCCACCCTTGGATTGATGATGCTTGGATCTATGCCCATCTTCTTGAGCTCTAAATCCTTTATCCATACTACATCAGCATCCATATAGCCATGTTTCTTTATGAGAGGTTCTTTCTATTCTTTAGTTCTAGTTATTTTATAGACCCTTGTGTCCAACACATTGTCAGCTCCTGTAACTGTAGTAGTAGGTAATTGCAACTGTTCTACATCTCTGATCACTTCATGGAGATTATGTTCCATATCTTACTATGGTCCTTTGTAATGGACTAATTTTGCAATGTTGAAGATAGGAGATAGTCCACTAGCTTCCAACAATTCAAATTTGAATGCATTATCACCATGCTTAGCTAAGATAGGACAGGGACCCATCCTCCTCATTTGCAACTTGTGAGGGACTCCCTTGTTTAGTCTTGACTTGTTAAGATGTACCATAACCAAGTCACCCACAATAAATTGAACTATCCTAATTTCATGCACTTTGGCCTTGTGTTTCATAGCGTTCTCAGTCAAGGTCTTCCTCATTGTTTCATGTATCTCTTGCATAGCATATGAAAAATCTTCATCATATCAACTTCCCCTCACTCCATCCTTCAAATCACTCAACTCATAGACACCTCTAGGATGTAGTCCATACACTATCTCAAATGGACTCTTCCCTATTGATCTATTAATAGGTCATTGTACGCATATTCAGCTTTCCCAATCAACTGATCCCATTGTTGACCATACTCCTTGGTCAAGCACCTTAGTAGATTTCCAAAGCTTCTATTGACAACCTCAGTCTGACCATCAGTTTGGGGATGCTAGGCCGATCCAAAGGAAAAGTTAGTGCCTAACCTTTGCCAAAGATTCTTCCAAAAATGACTCATAAATTGAGTGTCTCTATCTAACACAATGCTGATAGGTAACCCATGGATTCTCATTTTCTCTTTGAAGAAAAGAGAGGCTATTTGACTAGCATCATTAGTGGTCTTGCATGGCACAAAGTGAACCATCTTGTTGAATCTATCCACAACCACATAAACACTATCCATACATTGTCTTGTCTTAGGTAACCCAACTAAAAAATCCATACTCAAGCATTCCCATGGCATAGTAGGAATAGGTAGTGGTTGATAAAGACCTGCATTTGTAGAAGTGCCTTTGGCCTTTTGACATAAAACACAACTTTCCACATACCCCCTAACATCAAGACTCATCCTTGGCTAATAATAAAACCTTTGAATAATTTCTTGAGTCTTAGTGATCCCAAAATGACCACTCAAAGCACCATTATGCTTTTCTTGAATCAAATTCTCTCTAATAGAGCCTCTAGGAACACATAGTTGATTCCCCTTAAACAAAAGATCACTTTGCAAAGTTTACTCAGCATACCTACTATGAAAATTATTGTTGTATTCAGCACATACCTTGTATATGTCACCAAAATCCTCATCATCACCATATAGATCCTTGAAATGATCAATTCCCATGCTCTTCAAATGAATTTCCTGAATTGTGAGAGCTCTTCTTGACAGTGCATCTACCACCTTATTGAGGACACCTTTCTTTTGCTTGATATTGAAGGTGTAAGCTTGTAGGTACTTAACCCACTTCATGTGTTTGTGACTCAACTTCTCTTGTGAATTCAGGAAACTAAGTGCTTGATTATTTGAATACACAATGAACTCCTAGGGAAGGAAGTAGTGCCTCCACTTCCTTAGAGATTGGACCAATGCATACATCTCAAGGTCATATGAAGAGTATTTCCTCTTGGCCTCACTCAACTTCTCTGAATGGAAAGCCATCGGTCTACCTTCTTGGCTTAGAACAGCTCCAATTGCCACATTGCTAGCATCACACTCAATGGTGAAAAGCTTCTCAAAGCTTGGAAACACTAAAATAGGTTGGGTAGCTATCTTCTCCTTCAACAACTCAAAGCTTTTGTTAGCATGCTCAGTCCAAACAAACTTGTTTTTCATTTCTCCCTTAATAGTATCCCACATGGGAGCAAAAATTGCACTAAAATGCCTTATGGATTTCCTATAATATTTCCTATAATATTGTGCAAGGCCATGAAAAATCATTACCTCTATTGTTGTCCTTGGAGTAGGCCAATTCATGATAGCCTTCACTTTTCTTTTGTCCATTTTCAGATTGCCATGTGATAGGAAAAATCTAAGGTACACTAGCTTTGTTTTGATGAACTCGCACTTCTCCAAGTTGATCATCAACTTCTCCTCATGTATCTTCTTGAAAACAATATCAAGATGTTCTAGGTGCTCACTCCTTGTCTTGTTAAAAATTAGTATATCATCTAGATATACCACTACAAACTTACCTATGTAGTCTTTGAGAACTTCATTCATGAGCCTCATTAATGTGGAGGGGCCATTGGATAATCCAAATGGCATGAAAATCCATTCATACAGCCCTCCATTAGTCTTGAAGGCTATTTTCCACTCATCTCCTTCATGTATCCTTATTTGGTGATAGCCACTCTTCAAGTCTATCTTTCTATAGTACTTAGCTTAACCTAAACATTCCATTAGGTCATCAATCCTAGGGATAGGGAACCTATACCTTATAGTTATCCTATTGATAGCCCTTGAATTAGTACAAAGCCTCCAAGTTCCTCCCTTATTAGGTGCAAGTATAGTGGGTATGACACATGGACTAATGCTCTTTCTAATGAAGCCTTCATTTAGGAGTTCTTGTATTTCCCTAGCAATTTCCTCATTTTGTTGAGGGGTCATTTTGTAAGCTGCCTTATTAAGTAGGGTAGCTCCTAGGATAAGGTCTATCCTATGACTTATGTCTCTTTTAGGAGGTAAGGTTTATGGCTGTCCATCACTCGCTATACCTTGGTAAGTTTGTAGCATACCTTGAATCTCTTTTGGTAACTCTATCTTTTTAGTCACCTTACCTTCATCTCCCTCTTTTGGTCTTAACACCAATGCATAGGCAATACCTTCACTCTCTTCCATAGCTTGTAAGAACTCATTTTCACCCACCATAAGCACATTTGGACCTATTGTCTTTACCTCAACATCTTCCAATAATGACTGTATTTTGAATGTCACATTGTCCTTCTTGAAAGAATATGAATTCTTTCCTCCATAATGTATGGCTTGGTGGTCAAATTTACATGGTCTACCTAGGAGAAAGTGGAATGCATCCATAGGCAACACATCACACAAAACTTTTTCTTTGTACCTTCCAATGGAGAACTCCACCCATGCTTGTTCATTCACTAACACATGTTGGCCTTTATTGAGCCAAGTGACCTTGTAAGGATTGGTGTGGGGTATCCTAGTCAATTTTATCTTGTTGACTACTTCCTCTAACCCAATTTTGTTAGTAGAGCCTGAGTCAATGATGACCCTACATACTTTCCCCATCATCTTGCACTTTATCCTAAACAAAGACCTCCTTTGGCTTGGCTCTTCCTTCACCAGCTCTTTGATCAAAGTTCTCCTCATCGTGAGGTTCTCTCCTTCCTTTGAATTTAATGGTACTTCAGCATGCTTGTCTACTACATTTGAGTCATAATAAACTAGGTTAGTTCTCTTTTCACCTCCTTGTGATGAACTACCTTTCTCTAGACATCTATATGTAGGGTGCCCCATTTGATTATAATGGTAGCACTTCATATTGGAAAAGTAGTTTCCTCTTCCTCCTTGTCCACCATTTCTTCCTCTAGAGTTAGAGTTATAACTCCTTCCTCTACCACCTCTACTTGAGCTTCCTTCTTACTTCTCACTGAATTTTATTTCTCCTTGAGTCCTTGATTCGGAACTTCTTCCACCACAGCCACCTCTTTTCCCTCTACTATCTTTTCCCTTACCTTTACCTTTAGAGGTTTGGTCTTGCTTTCTCTTGATTTTCTCTTCTATCTTCAAGGCCATTTGATAGCATTGGTGAATAGATTTGAAGTTTACTAGACTCATTTCCTCTTGTATAGACCATTTGAGGCCATTCAAGTACCTTGCAAGCTTAATGCTTTCATCTTCAACCACCTTAGATCTCAAACATAGCTTTTGAAACTCCTCAGTGTATGCTTGGACATCTAGATGTTTTTGTCTTAGATTGTGTCTCCTTCTATGCATTTTAACTTCATAGTCGTCAGGAAGGTAGGTTTGTTTCACTTTGGTCACCATGCCCTTCCATGTCACAATGGGACCTTTTCCATCCTATTCCCTCTTAGTTTGTACAAACATCCACCAAGTAAGAGATGAACCTCTTAGTATAGACTTGGAAACCATCACATTCAAAAAGGTTCTCAATGTTGTCTATCCAATCCACAATTGAATCTAGATCCATTTGTCTACTAAATAGTGGCACACCTTCCAAATCTTTTCCACTCAGTGCTTTCAATGCCTATAAGAATGGCTCTTTAGGAAGAATAGGGTCAAGTGTTGGTGCTTCCTCCTCCAACTCTAATTCCTTCTCCCTTGCTTCATCTTCTTCCTTTTGTTCAATCTTGTCCTTGATGCTATTAGCTTTGTCTTGGACTTCACCCAAGAGCTACTCCATTTGAGCTAGTCTTTCTCTTGACAATTTGTTATCTTCTTCTTATTCCTCAAACTTATTGGCTAACTCAGTGTTAGTCACCATAGATTTATCTTCTTTTGATCCAACTGATTTATTCTCTCCCATTGATTCATTTGGTTGAAACATCAACCACAAGCTTGATCTATTCAAGCTCTGATACCAATATGATGTAAGTGTTCAAAGGCTTGCTTTCACTGCATCCAAGAGACCTATCTAGTCTCTTCTAGGAGCCTAATCTCATCTAGGTCTTGATTGGATTAGATGATTAACTAAGTCTAATAATAACTCTTCATTGAGAGTTATAACTCTTTTGCTTAACCTTGAAAGAATAACACCCTAGTTTTAGTACACTTCTTCACACTCACTTAGAAAGCTCTCAGTGCCAATTCTCCATAAACATGATTCTTCATTGCAAGGGTGTTCTCCATCTTGAAAAAATTCATAATCTTTCCAATTTGATCTATTTTTGAGGGATATTAAAAAAATATTCTTATCGGCTTCAATAATTCATCATTTAGAGACCTTAAAAATAGGCCTATCCCTTGTAGCCTTTTACATAGGCTTTTTACCAATTCTTGCAAAAATTTTCCAAATACCTTACATAATCAATTAGGGATTCAGATGCCCTTTTGGATTTTACAAAGGATTCTACAAGTGTTTCCTTCCTAGGTCATCCATACAATGCCTTCCTACAATCTAGGATAGCTAGGGCTAATAGGCCTAGTTTTTAGGACTAACTGTAACCTTGTACAAATCTTGCTTAAAACTTGATGAAAAATGATTGGTATGAACCCAATATTCATAGGATGTTTAGATATGATGAACACCTTCTAGAAAATTTATGGGATCCATACTATACCTTCATACCCTATAAGAAAACTTCACTTCTTCATAGCCTAGACCTCTAAGTGGGCTCTGTCTGCTCGCCTAGGGCCTAGAAGATAAAATAGCTATCCAAAATTTCATGCCTCCTAATCCTAAAATTATATACACTAATGAATCCCCTAACATTTTCATCTACCTCTAGGTTTTTCCCATGGTTATATTTCATGTGGGAGCCATGAATGCTCGAACTGGTCAAAACTAGACCCATTTAGACACCCTAGCTAGAACACTAAAAATCAGAAGATAAATGACTTGAAAACAACTTTCCTATCAAATTAAAAAGTCTAAAAACTATCTATAGAGCACTAACCAACCACTGGATTTAGACTTTAAATCCATCTCAATACACTGTCAACACAAAAACTCAAGATATTCACTGTAACACTATTGCAAAGCTCTATTCAATACTCAAAACTATTACAATGCATGAACTAACCTTGATATTCAAGCCTTACTCCACATAAGATGATATTTCCACCATTCTAGTTCCTTTTTTCTGACCTCCCACCTCCTATAATCAAGGGGATCCAAAGTATTTGAGTTGCATGCAACATTTGCAATAATTGCAAATGTTGTCATGACAACTTCTTTGCAACATTTGGCAACTTTCTCTATGCCATGATCCTACTTCTTAGTATCTCTATCCTCACTAGATTCTAAGGATCCAAGCCCATTAATGACCTTATGGAATCTTTACAATTTTATGGTGTGCTTAGAACACATTAAAGACTCTATCTCAACTATTAACACTAAAAATTTAAAGACTACTAACATTGGCTATTTGTGTGACCTTAGTCCTAGTGACTAACTCACTTAGCCTACATAGAAAATGACCTTTGAAGGTGTTAAAACAAACTAATCTACTCTTCTTGACTTTGCTAGAGTCAAGTACAAGCCAAAAACTATTAAGCATGGAGGTTAGCCTGGGTGTGCTCCTGTACGATCCTCCCCAAAACAAAAAGTTCAATCCACCTTTGGATTGATGATGTTTGGATCTATGCCCATCTTCTTGAACTCTATCTCCTTTATCCATAATGCATCAGCATCCATCTTCCCATGTTTGTTTATGATATGTTCTTTGTATTCTTTAGTTCTAGTCTTTTTATAGACCCTTGTGTCAAACACACTATCAACTCCTATGACTGTAGCAGTAGGTAATTGCAAATATTCCACATCTTTGATCACTTCATGGAGATTTTGTTCCATATCTTATCATGGTCCTTTATAATGGACTAAGTCTGCAATGTTGAAGATAGGAGATAGTCCACTATCTTCTGGCAGTTCAACTTTGAATGCATTATCACCATACTTAGCTAAGATGGATAGGGACCTATCCTCCTCATTTGCAACTTGTGAGGCACTCCCTTGTGTAGTCTTGAATTGTTAAGATGTACCATAACCAAGTCACCCACATTAAACTCAACTATCCTTCTAATTTCATCCACTTTGGCCTTGTGTTTCATAGTGTTCTTAGTCAAGGTCTTCCTCACTGTTTCATGTATCTATTGCATAGCATATGAAAAATCTTCAGCATATCCACTTCCCTTCAATCCATCTTTAAAATATCTCAACTCATAGACACCTCTAGGATGTAGTCCATATACTATCTCAAATGGACTCTTCCCTATTGATCTATTGATAGTGTCATTGTAGGCATATTCATCTTCCCTAATCAACTGATCCCATTGTTGACCATACTCCTTGGTCAAGAACCTTAGTAGATTTCCAATGCTTCTATTGACAACCTCATTTGATGAGCTAATGAAAGGGAAAATGTTTTTTTAGTAGTATGGACCGAAGAAAGAGACCAACTATGATGGTCTATTGAGCTCTGTTATCTTTACTCCTAGCTACTGGGTAAGGCTTGGAAGATTTATACCTGTCAATGATCAAGAATAATCGCTACCTTATCTTTATGTACACTACAGAGTATCCAATATAAGAGAAGGTGGAAAATGTGAATGGATAAAAGAAATAAAAGATACAATAATATTATCTTGTTGTTTACCTTCTCATAATTGATCCCATTCTCCCAAAAGTAATTTTATATGATCACTTGCACATTTTGTGCATGGATGAGAAAAAGTATCCAAATTTTCTAGATTATGAGAAGAGGTATGAGTGGACACCAAAAAGGGGATTTTTGTGAAGGTTTTATAGACGTAGGTTACTAAATCACCATCTCTACATCGGTACTCAATTTGGAAACCCTCTCTAGAAAATCTCCACAATTCTGGTCTCCGCTGCATATACGTCTTCTCAGTATCTAAAAACTCTCGATTGATTCCCATCATTTTTTTAGCATCTCCATGGACTGAGCCCTTAAATTATTGAGCTTCTCTTTTTTTTGAGAATATTTTAACATTCTCTACTTAACAAGGCCAACCACATGAAGGTGGAATTTCATTTGGCCCCACCTAGGAGCCTCTTATGAACCTTTACAACACTTTAAGACCTCTAAGATGTATTCTTAGGGATCCTGAAGGGTCATAAGGGGTCCTGAGACACAACAACTAAGAAACATAAATGTAGGCATCATGGTCACAATTTTTTGGAGACACAACATAATTGAATTCTATACCTAGATGATGCAACACAACCACTAATCCTCTAGTTCTAAGTCGACACTGCGGGATCCAAAAACCAAAGATAAGGAGTAAATTTGGAGAGCATAGGAGGAGAGAAATAAAGACCAAAATAATATAGGGACCCCTATATTATTTTGGTCATTACAGCCCTCCTCCACTCTCTAAATTCATTCCTTATCTATATATGGTTTTTGGATCCTGCAGTGTCAACTTAGAACTAGAGGAGTAGTTGTTGTGTTGCATCGCCTAGGTATAGCATTCAATTATATTTTGTCTCCAAAAAATTGTGACCATGATACCTACATTTATGTTTCTTAGCTATTGTGATATCAACATTTATGTTCCTCATCTATCATGTTTATGTGCATTTTATTTATGTATTTGGCTTCTCTCCCTCGAAACCACATTATTTTTTTCCCACTCTGAATCGAGAATGCATGTGCAACAGGTATGCATATTTTATGAAACACCTATGCACAATAGAATGTGAAGACATATTTATAGCCTAGGCCTAGATCCTTTAGAAATTAGCTTCATAATAAATGAAGTAGATGAGAGATGAGCAATTAGCTTCCCAAGAAAAATCTAACAAGTTCTTAATTCATGCTTGTTTAAGCTTTCCAATTGGTTCCATCAACCAAATTCTTGATCACCTCTTCAAATGGAAATTCAAAACCCTCCAAGGACCTTAAAACCTTTTTTTTGTCCTATATTCACACACCATGCACTCACACTATGGTCTTTTTACTCTAGAACTCAATCTATCCATTATAGGCCTTCAAACCCCAATCTTTGTAGTACAATAGTGACTATTTTTCATGGTTTTCTCAAAAACATTCCAAATGACTTAGAAAAATAATTACATATTTGAATACCCTTTTTCAACTTGTATAACATATGTCAAAAATAATACTATGTGTTTTGGAACAACACACCTTAAAATTGTTGATTCATGTTTCTCAACTAGGCCTAATATGCTCAATTAACAAAGCAGCCACAAATGAACTGTTACCCACAATGCCAAATGAATCTAAATAGGTTATATCAATGATATAAAGTTATTATGGGTCTAATGTTGTCAAAGTTGACAACTTCTTGTAGAGGCCCTAGGTGGACTTGCAATCAGTCATGTTATGAGGGACTTTACAAGTGTTTCTACAACACCAACCGAGCATCTTCATGAGGATCCTTCTCCTTGATCCTATCAACACCAAACCTTATCAGAGTCAACACTATGTTTTGTGCTAGTAGAGGCTCTAAAACTTATCAAAATCACCATTTTCCCTCCATCTAATCAGTGCATTCATCTCAACAATCCCATCAACCCAATACCTCACAATCGGATACTCACTAGGCTTAGTTTCCTAGTAGCCTTCCTGACTAGTTTTCTAAGGTTCTTGCCAAAATTTCCCAAAGGACTTAGGGAAAAAATTAAATATTTGGATACCCTTTTCAAGGTTGTACAAAATAGTTGAAATTTAGGTAATACTCTTTTGGACCAACTTCCCAAACTAAGACTGGTGTACTGTGACTAGCCCTTTATTAGGCCCCCCTTTCCAAAGAAACCACTAACTCCTTACCCAACTAGAACTTCTCCACCATATAAAGAGCTCCTACACCATCCCAAACCAAGGATTTTCATATTTGTAAGAACCATCAACAAGTTTTAAGGTTTCATTCACAAAACCCTCCCTTTAAGGCCAAATACCCTAGGGCTTTCCCAAACATCCACATCCACAACTTCCTAGGTCCTTCTGATGGATCAAAAACCATATTATGACCATATCATGATCATTCATACAAATAAATAGTGATGCAATAGTGGTCAGTGGAAGCCTCCAAATAATGATCAATTTGGTGAGTTTGAATCCCTCAACACCCAAGGTGAAGGGTCTAGTGCTGAAATACTTATCACAAGTATCAAGAAGGACTTGATTTTAGGTTATCACAACCCTACAAGACAATATCACCTAATCAATAGGCCTGTCAAAGTGACAAGCACCAAGAAACAAGGATTCACTAAGAGATCTCTTCAAGGAAATAGGTACTCAAACCCCATGAAATAGATACTGAGACTAGGGGTGGCTTATAAACATGGTTCTAGCCTATTTAGGTCTTATCTCATTAGTTACAATGGTTCTTTCACCATTGAACAACTTCTAAGGTTATGTTGCTGCACAAACCTAGTATCCTCCTTGTAGCCCTTCCTAGAAGGAAATTTGAACACAAGACAAAATACTTCCAAATGATAGGATATTTTGGTTAGGGATTATAATACCCTTTTGGGGTTTACAAAACATGTCTTAACACCAAGAAATGGAATTAAGTGGAGGTCACTACTATTACAGTATTAGACTGGGCTAATAAGCCTAATTAGGGCTCTAAATGCACTAAAAGTTCTCTTTCCCCTATGCCAAAACACAAATTTAGAATGGAGACATGTGAGGAAATATGAAAAAACTCAAAATCCAAAGTTTCAGGCTTTGGTGAATCCCCAACCAAGTTTTAGGATGACTGTCCTAGTTCGTTGTGAGGTGCATGTATGGGGCCATACACCTAGGGCTTTGTGGCAAGACCAACTCCTTGCTCATCCACACTCCAAACCTACATAATATTAAATTAAATTGAAAACACTTGTATTCCACCAACGGGCATCAATTTCCCATGGTGGAATGTGCCTAAACAATCAGGCCCTATCTCAATCCCTGGTTTTAAGCCTTAATCCTAGGCACTGTCACTAAAAATTGAATATCTTTCAACCTAGGGCTGATCAATACATGATACCAAGTGCAGATGAAAGGTGATTAAATGCTTCAACTTTTGGAATCACTATTTCATGCCCTTGCATTAGTACCTATCCGTACAATGCTCTGAAACATGAAATTTGCAGAGAAAAGTTGGTAATTTTATTGATTTTTGCCAAAATTACATATGATATCCTATCACCCACTTGTAAGGGATTACATAGGATGCTACCAATATTTAAATGATTTTTTTAAACCAACTAGCCATTTGGGAGAGGAAATAAAAAGTTTTAACAACTTTTAGAAAGTTCCATGGAGCAACTTTTACAATCTTTTGCAATTTTGCAAATCTAGTGACCAAAATTGGTATCTATCTTATTTTGATGATCCCTATTGGATCCAAACATAAAAAATAATGAAACTACCTATGCCTAGGGTATTGTATCATAGATGACCAATAGTTAGACCAAGGGCTCATAAAATGCCAATCTTGGAACTATGGCCTTACAATGAGATCCCATTACTAACTCTTATCCTAAGCATGACTAGAGGCCTCTAAAGACCTTAGTGTGAAATCCTAGACTTCATAGGAATTCTTGTTGATCCTAGAGTAGGATTAGGTGCTCCTACACCATAGTCCCCTTGAAATTTAAAACTAAAGTCCCTACTTGAGTATAGCTACTCTACCAAGGTCCCATGCTGCTATATTTGATCCTCGATCAGCCATGTAGCATCAATCTTTGGTAGGCCCTTCCATTTCACTAAGTACTACATGTACTTCCTTGATCTAGTCTACTTGAGTAGTTTGGAGTCCAAAATTTCTTCAATCTCCACTGGTTTTCTTTGTGGAAGATCAGTGACATAGTCTTCATCCTCAATGCTTGTGTCCTTACCCTACTCATTGCTTTAACCTGTTGTAACTTTATATGGTGTGAGGTCTGCAATATTGAAGATTGGAGAGATCTGCAATGTTGGAGGAAGGGATATCTAATAGGCATTGTCACCTATTTTGTTTAGTATGCTACAGGGGCCTACTTTCTTCATTTGCAGCTTGGAGTATCTACCCTTAGGTAGTCTCTCCTTCCTTAGAAATGCCCAAACCCTGTCCCCTATTTTGAAATGAACCTCTCTTCTCCTCTTGTCAACATTTTCTTTTTATTTTAGACTAGTCTTTTGTAGGGTTTTCTTCACTTGCTGCTATACCTTGCCGATGAGTTCTACCAATTCTTGGTCTTGTGCACTGATTCTAAAATTAGAGGGGAGTTCCATCAAATCTAATGGTCCTTTGGGGTGCAAACCATACACTGTTTGAAATGGAGTCTTGCCAGTTGACCTATTTATTGAGTCATTGAAGGCAAACTCTACTTGGGGTAGTATGGTATCCTAGCTTTGTGAATATTGCTTGGTTAGACATCTTAAAAGATTACCTAGGGACTTGTTTACTACCTCAGTCTACCCATCTATTTGAGGGTGATAGGTAGAGCTATAGGTGAGATTTGTGCCTAACTTCTTGAAGAGGGTCCTCCAAAAGACCCCTTGAAACTTTACATCTCTATCTGATACAATTGTTTAAGGTAAGCCATGAATTCTAACTACTTCCTTGAAGAAGAGATTGGCTATATGAGATGCATCATTTTTTCTCTTCCATGGCACAAAGTGAGCCATTTTGCTGAACCTATCCACTATGACAAACACACTATCAAATCCTTGCTTGGTTTTAGGCAGTCCCATTAAAATGGATACCCAAGGCCTTGAAGGGATTGGTAAGGGTTGGTAGAGCCCTTGATTTGTTGTCATCCCTTTAGCTTGTTGGAAAATAGTACAAGACTCAATAAACTTCTTAATTTCATTGTTCAACTTGGGCCAAAAATAACTACTCTTTACCATGTCTATTCTCTTGTCAATGCCAAAGTGACCTCCTAGGCCACCACAATGTTTTTCTTTGATTATGTTTTCCCTCATTGAACACTTGGGTATGCATAGTTGTGCTCCCTTGAATAGAAGGCCATTCTTAATTAGATATTCAGAGAAATCAGTACGATATCTGCCCTCCATTTTTTTACAAATCTGATATATCTTAGAAAAATCTGGTTTATCTGGGTATAGGTGTTTGAGGGACTCAATTCCCAAACTTTTTAGTTGAACTTCTTCAACCAGACCAATCTTCCTACTAATTGCATCAACAACTTTGTTTTCTACACCCTTTTTATGCCTAATGTTGAAGGTATAGGCCTGTAGTTGCTCTACCCATTTGAGATGCCTGACTTAAAGTTTTTCTTGTGAATTAAGGAAGCTTAGTGCATGGTTGTCAGTGTAGACTACAAACTCCTTTGGGATCAAGTAGTGCCTCCATTTCTTGAGGGCTTGGACCATGGTATAAATCTCTAGGTCATAAGTGGAATACTTCCCTTGGCCTCATTCAATGTCTCAAAAAAGAAAGCAAATGCCTTGCCTTCTTGGCTTAGGACTGCCCCTATAGCCAAATTACTTGCATCTATCTCCATAGTGAAGACTTTATTGAAATCAAGGAGGACCAAGATAGGGTATTGAGAGACTCTATTCTTAAAGTATTGGAATGCATCATTGGCTTCCATTGTCCATGCAAACTTAGTCTTCTTTCCACCTTTGATTGTTTCAAGCATTGGTGCACACACATGACTGAAATTTTTTATGAACTTCCTATAAAATGTTGCAAGCCCATGGAAGCTTCTTACATCACCTTGATTCTTTGGTGGAGGCCAATTAATGATTGCATCTACCTTCTCAGGATCCATCTTGAGGGTACCTTGTGAGATAAAAAAACCTAGGAATATAAGTTCCTTTCTCACAAACATGCACTTTTCCAAGTTGATTACCAACTTGTGCTGATGGAGTCTACTTAGTACTTATTCCACATGATCAAGATGGTCTTCCTTGCTATGACTAAATATTAGTATGTCATCAAGGTAAACAAAAAAAAAAATTTCAATAAAATCTATGAATATCTCATTCATAAGACTCATAAAAGTGCTAGGGGCATTGCTTAAACCAAAGGGCATTACTAAATATTCAAACAAACCTTCAGTAGTCTTGAATGCTGTTTTCCATTCATATCTAGGCCTAATTCTGATTTGATGGTAACCAGAGTTTAAGTTTATCTTGGTGAAGTAGCAAGCACCACCTAGTTGATCCAATAGGTCCTCAATCCTTGGCATGGGAAATCTGTACCTTATTGTGATTTTGTTTAGGGCCCTACTATCAGTGCATAACCTCCATTTGCCATCATTTTTAGGGACCAAGATTGAGGGTACATCATAAGGACTGAGACTCTTTTGGATGAGTCCTCTTTCCAACAATTCAGTGACCTGTTTTGCAATCTCTACATGCTGCAATGGTGTCATTTTATATGGTTCCTTATTAGGTAGGGATGAGCCTAGTATGAGGTCTATTTGATGACTAATGTCCCTAATGGGAGGGAGGGTAGAGGGTAGGTCACTAACAGTGACATCTTTGTACTTTTGCAATAGATTTTTTACTTCATTTGGCATGGGCTCTTCTTGAACAAACCTAATGTTATCTTTAGGTTTAAAAATTAGGACAAATGGCTCAATATAAGATTCTTCCAAGGTTTTCAACATCTCCTTTTCCCCCATGATAATCACAATGGGTTCCTTTTTAGTTTTTCTACCCGGTAGGGGATTCATAGTGAAGGTCTTGCCATCTTTGGTGATGGAGTAGGTGTTCTTCCTACAATGGTGGGTAGCATCAACATCAAATTGACAAGGCCTACCTCAAAGGATGTGAGTTGCATCCATCTCAACAACATCACAATGGACCTTATCCTTGAAGTCAGAAATAGAAAACTCTATTTGAGCTTGTTTAGTGACTAGAGTTTGTTGGCCTTTAGTTGACCATGATACATGATAGGGGAAAGGGTGTGGTTTCTTAGGCAAGTTTAATTTTTGAACCATTTCACAAGACACAACATTTTTAGTTGAACTAGAATCAATAAGAAGATTGTATACCTTTCCATGACACTTGATCTTTGTCCTAAAGAGATTATTTCTTTGTGGAGGTACTTGGGCTTGTGGTACTTGAAGGAAGACCTACCTCATCATTAGACACACTCCTTCTTCTGGTTCCAAGTCTCTAGCATCAACATTGTCCTCTTGTTTATATTCTTAGACAAGTTGTGCTCTCCTCTCACCTTGGTTATTGTTTCTCTTGTTAGGGCATCTTCTTGCATGATGTCCCAATTGGTTGCAATAAAAACACTTCAATGTTCCATTGTCTCTTCCTAAATTAGTCCTTCCTCTATTGAAAGGTCTTCTCCCTCTATAGTTTCCTCTTGAATTAGAGTCACTATTTTCCTTATCTCCTTGGTTAGGGGTCTTCCTACTACTGCCACTACTTTGTCCCTTGTTCCAAGAGTTGTTTTTACCTCTAAAATTCTTCCCACTATCATTTCTCTTTCCTTTGCCAAAATCTTGCTTTCTCTTCCATTTTTCCTCTACCGTAAGTGCCATTTGATAACACCTATTGACTGTGGTAGGGTTGTGTAGACTCAACTCTTCTTGAATGGATAATTTCAAGCCATTCATGTACCTTGCTAGCTTCTCCTCTTCATCTTCAGCCATATTTGTCTTCATGCACAATTTCAAGAACTCCTCAGTGTATGAACCTACATCCATGTCCTTTTGTTTCAAACTTTTCTTCCTCCTATGGAGTTGTACCCCATAGTCCTTAGGTACATATGTCTCTTTGATCAATCCAATCATTCTATTCCATGAGTTGATCATGTTCTTCCCATTCTTCACCCTCTCTATTTGGATGAAGTTCCACCAAGTTAGGGTTGCTCCCTTCAACTTGGATATTGCTACTTTTACCCTCTATTTTTCAAGGATTTCTTCACATTCAAAGAATGTTGTTAATGCCTCTATCCAATCCAAGGCTAGATTAGCATTCATCTTGCCATTGAAAACTAGAAAATCTATCTTCTAATCCATGGTTCTTCTTGCCATGGACTTCAAATCATCTATGAAAGGTCTTTGGTTTGTAGGGATATGCTGATTAGTATCATCCTCCTCTTCTTCACTCCCTTCTTCATTTTCAAGCTCATCTTTGTCATTGTCATCAAGCTTCTTCTCAAGCTCCTAAAGCCTCTTAGTTAAGGCCTTATTTGCAACCTTTTTATCTCTCACCATCTTTGAAAACTCACTATTTGTAATGCTTGCAGGGATATCCTCATTCTTAGTATCAGACATAGCTCTGATACCACTTGATGTAGTAGTGGTCATTGGAAGCCTCCAAACAATGAGCAATTTGGTGAGTTTGAATCCCTCAACACCGAAGGTGAAGGGTCTAGTGCTGAAATAATTATCACAAGTATCAAGAAGGACTTGATTTTAGGTTATCACAACCCTACAAGATAATATCACCTAATCACTAGGCTTTTCAAAGTCCCAAGCACCAAGAAACAAGGATTCACTAAGAGATCTCTTCAAGGAAATAGGTACTCAAACCCCATGAAATAGATAATGAGACTAGGGGTGGCTTATAAACATGGTTCTAACCTATTTAGGTCTTATCTCATTAGTTCCAATGGTTCTTTCACCATTGAACAACTTCTAAGGTTATGTTGCTGCACTAACCTAGTATCCTGCTTGTAGCTCTTCCTAGAAGGAAATTTGAACACAAGACAAAATACTTCCAAATGAGAGGATAGTTTGGTTAGGGATTATGATACCATTTTTGGGTTTACAAAACATGTCTTAACACTAATAAATGGAATTGAGTGGAGGTTACTGCTATTGCAGTATTAGACTAGGCTAATAGGCCTAATTAGGGCTCTAAACGCACTACAAGTGCTCTTTCCCCTATACAAAAACAAAAATTCAGAATGGAGGCATGTGAGGAAATATGAAAAAACTCAAAATCCAAATTTTTAGGATTTGGTGAATCCCCAACCAAGTTTTAGGATGACTGTCCTAATTCGTTGTGAGGTACATGTATAGGGCCATACACCTAGGGCTTTGTGGCAAGACCAAATCCTTGCTCATCGACACTCAAAACCTACATAATATGAAATCAAATTGAAAATAATTGTATTCCACCAAGGGGAAACAATTTCCCATGGTGGAATGTGCCTAAACAATCATGCCCTATCTCAATCCCTGGTTTTAAGCCTTAATCCTAGGCACTGTCACTAAAAATTGAATATCTTTCAACCTAGGGCTGATCAATACATGAGACCAAGTGAAGATGAAATGTGATTCAATTATTAAACCTTTGGAATCACTATTTCATTCCCTCACATCCGTACCTATCCGTACATTTCTCTGAAACATGAAATTTGCAGAGAAAAGTTGGTAATTTTATTGATTTTTGCCAAAATTACATATGATATCCTATCACCCACCTGTAAGGGCTTATATAGGATGCTAAAAATAGTTACATGAGTTTTTTAAACCACCTAGCCATTTGGGAGAGGAAATAACATGTTTTAACAACTTTTAGAAAGTTGCTTGGAGCAACTTTTACAATCTTTTGCAATTTTGCAAATCTAGTGACCAAAATTGGTCTCTATCTTATTTTGATGATCCCTAATGGATCCAAACATAGAAAAGAATGAAACTACCTATTCCTAGGGTATTGGATCATAAATTACCAATAGTTAGACCAAGGGCTCATAAAATGCCAATCTTGGAACTATGGCCTTATAATGAGATACTATCACTAACTCTTATCCTAAGCATGACTAGAGGCCTCTAAAGACCTTAGTGTGAAATCATAGAATTCATAGGAATTCTTGTTGAGTCTAGAGTAGGAGTAGGTGCTCCTACACCAAATAGGGTCCTCCAATGGCCCAATCATCTAGACCTTGATTGTCCCCTCAACTAGTGACCCTTCAAAACTGGGTTATCATGCAATCAGTGAGTGATCCTTCATTCTCCTAGTCTTCCCTACATCCAAAAATATTGTAAATACACAATATAATGATAAAATGTCTTTCACAATCCCACTTCCCTCAAGTAACACTATCAATCATACCTTCCACATAGCATTTCACTATTTTATGAGTGGATTGTGTAGGAAAAATTAACATTAAACAAAGAGCAACTCCTCAACACATCTTGGAAACCATTGAATTCAATAATAAATAAAACCTAACACCAACACTATTCCTTCCATTCACTTCTACCAAGAATAAAGCATTTAATCCATTCAACATTACATATAATCATTAGACAGTTACATTTCTTGACTATGTAGAGGAACAACCCTGACCAAAATAATCAAAAGTACTTTCACCCTTACACAAGCTATTCCAAACTTCAAGTAAAATGAGAAATATGCTATATCAAATCATTCATATTCATAGTAACATTGAAAGGATCAATTTTTCAATGAACCCTCTAACTGTACCTCTACAATAGAGAAAGGAAACCTCAAAATAGAGAAAGGAAACTTAGTAAAACTAGTCTATGTCATTGTTTTTTAGGGTACAATCATGATAAGTTCCTCTCAAACCTATCCAAACATGTAAGATTGTCTTTAAATACTTTATTGATCTCTTCCAAACATTAACCAAATCAAACCTACATTTGAATCCATGCACAATAACCCAAAATGAAGGTTTTTGTATCCTTTAATGAATCTCAATCACTAGTAACACATGGATAATCAAACCAGTAGTCCCCAAAGCATTCAATAAGTAAATATGAATGTTTGAAAACTTTTCTCTCAATTTTCCAACCACTCCTAATCAGTTATAGGGATTATTTGAGTGTTTAGAGACTAAAAATTCTCATGCAACTCAAAAAATTTCACATACAAAATAGAATTAAATCTAGTATGCAAAAAGGACCAGGTCCAACAATTCTTAAATATACTTTATCTGATATGATGAATTGTTAATATAGGTCTAATATACAATGGTCAGGCCAGTATTATCAAAAAATGTAAATCCAAACATTTCAAAATAGTGAATCGATATCCTTGAGCACAAGCACCAATAACATCAAATAATGGAGATAAAGCATGGGCTAAGGCATGACACCAGTAGAATGCAATCATTTCAGTGAACATTCATGATCAAATAAAATGCAATGCATTTGAAATTTGCAGTGAAATATGATGCCACAGGCTCGAAAGATGTTTCCTCTCAAAGATTCCAATCAAAGATGAAGAAATCACATACCTTCTCTCACACTTAGCTTTCACGAAGGAAGATTTGACAGCCAAATATTCCTTGTATCACATGAAGAACATGCCATTGGTTTAGTTCTATAAATTTGTTTTTTGTGTTAAATGCATTTAAATGGAACATTAAGCATAGTAATAATATGCTTAATCTATTAGTAATTGATAGATTAAATGCAGGTAACACCTTTATCAGTTTAGCATGTTATTATAAGATACTAAAGAATACCTACTATTTTTCATACAAATCTTCAAATTATAACACACCTAGAAGTCTACAGAATTAGACAAGGCTACAAATAGAGGTCTAATTTTATAAACTGCTAGGTCAAATCATCCTTCATCTAGCAGTCTACAAAATTAGACCTTTATTTTAAATGCATTTAACACAAATTTTTTTTTACAAAACTGAACCAATGACATGTTTACAAAAAAGAAATATAATGATAAAAATTGTTGGAAACTATAATTGAAGTAATTGTTGTATTTTCATTGATGTCAAACCTTAACTGGTAAGACTTTTTCTATCTAAGAAAGTACTATATCTATTTGATTTTCATGAAGGGGGTAGGCAAGGTTGGTAACAATAGCACCTAAGGAAAGGTTGAGTTATCTTGATACTTCAATGAGTACTTTATTATGTGCCACAATGATAAGATAATGTATTATTTATCTATGTAAGAATGAAGACTAAACTAGCAGGCTTAATTGAGAAAAAGTGAATAAAACTAGTTTAAGCTAAGTGATGTTAGTGTTGACTGAGCTAGTATATGCCGAGTAAATTCAGTGTTGACCAAACATCAGTTAATTGCCGAGGAAGATAGTATTAGTTGAGGAAACAATTTTTGAGGTGACCGAGCTTTCCAATGAAGAATGAGGATTTGAACACTGTATTGATTGAGTGTCAGTAATTTACATTTGAGGAAGAATTTAGATTTCTAGCTAACATAGTTGAATTCTTCGATTATGTAAAACATGTTGACTTTATTTGTTGATTGTATGGAAGCATTTAATGCACTATAAAATGTTTTATTGTAAATCTATTAAGAGATTTGAGATATTTCTAGAAGGATAGATGAAGAACATTGTTGGTGTTCAAAAATGCTTATGCCATCTAGGGCTGCCAATATGCCTTGAGACTAATGTTAGGAGTGGTTAGCTCCAAGTGTGAAAGCTCTGAAAGACAACTGGACCAACTATAGGGACAAGACTACCCTCTTTACTTTTGGCTCTGCAAAACCATGGCGGGTGCACCTAATCCAGTAACTTATGGTATTTTAGGACTTTGGACTGGATTAAACAAAGAAAATAATAGCAAGAGACTACTAAATGTTAACCAGACATTCATTGAATCTCAATTTCTACTGGGTATAAAATTGCCTTGTGACCTCAAGACTATGAGGGATTGCAGGATTTAGAGATATTAAATATAATTGGGTTTCTTGCAGGATGTAGACAACTATGCAACACTTTGCATCAGCACAGGGATACTAGCTTAAGATCAGTACCTTATCCATTGGGCATCATACCTGAAGTGAACATGGAACACAAGGACAACTACTAGATTCATCTGAGAATCCAAGCCATAAACATAGTTAAACATCTCTTACACTACTTACAAGTATCCTTACTGATTGAACCAAATGAATCTATGCTTCACTCAGAGACTTTTAACCTAATTCTAAATCAAGGCTAAGAGATGAAACATATACATAAGAAACCAAATGTAATGAGCTAGAAAACTCAGAATTCATTAAAAACAACTAAAGGAGAGATCCAAGAATGGGAAATTGTATGAAGTATGTGCATTCAAATCCCTGTATTACAAGTTGATTCAAAAAACACCATAGACAATATGCAAAAGATACATGAGGTTTTTCCCTAATGTTGATACAACTAGCATGAAAATGTTTACATGAAGAAACTGCTCATGGAGCCAAAAATTGGAACCACTGGAACTGACAAAATTCAGAACACTTGTTCTATCAAAACCTTGCAATATATACCACTAGCCACCTTGGGAATCTCAAAGAGATTGCATGAAGCTTAGGGTGACTAGGGTTAGGACTACAACCACCATACCAATTGGAAATAGTCAAAAACTTATTGCAGCGGTAGAACAAGAAGCCACCTAGAGAAAGAGATCTCAGACAGATCTTCAATCATGAAAATCTGTGAGCCAGTACAAGACACTAGGGAAAGCCATGAAAACCAATCAAATCAGCCACCTACAAATAGCTTCTCGAGCTTAAAAATACACTCCACTAGGTACAAAACAACTTATTTGACAACCATAGGAGCCCTGGATCACATCACAACAACCAACACCACCAAACTAGATCAAAAACTATCATAGAAACCATCAATTATGGTACTTCATGTCACTGCAAACCCTTCTGCAAATTTGAATTCAAAATCCAACGGTCACATCAAAATTTAAAATGCGGCCATAGATATTTTTCCCTTCCTAACAAATCGAGCGATCATATTTAATTCACAATAGTCGTGGGCCCCTCAAAAATTCAACAGCCCCATCACTAGTCAGCAACCAATCAAAATTGAATAACTCAGCAACACTGGCACTATGGACCTACCCTAACTTCACAACTGCAACATCTAAATAGTTATCGCATGATCGCATAGCCAAGAAAAGGGCTATACAAACATGTGACAAGCCTCCACACCAGCACCATGTCACCACTCCCCACCAATGTGGCACCCTTGTTGCATGATCACATGGCCGAAAGATGGCCCTTGTGATCATGCGACAAGGCCACAAGACTTCCACCTTGTCACCCGCGGGCCAATCAAGAACAACCTCACCACAAAGACTGATCAACTGGACCCCTTTAAACACTACAACCCTTGGCCTCACTAACAAAAAGCCAAGTTAGTACTCCCCGACCAATGAAAAGTACACACGTTGCAACAAACTGAGAACCGAACCCACCACAATGTTGCCCTTTTGAATCACTAGAAGATCAGACAATTGTCACATGATCACAAGGGGAAAGAATATTCCTTGCAGTCATGTGACAGCTGTAAGATCAAAGGGATTTGACAACTGAGCCCGTGACTACAACTTCACCATGTCACTGCTCTGCATGCAATAGAACTCTACCACCTCAACATCTTCTAACAGTAGTCCCATGGTCCATTGCATCACCGAAGAAGATCGACGGTTGTCGCTATACCACAATCTTAAAAAATGAACAACTTTCCCTAGTGGTATAATGATAACCATGAGATCTTACTGAAGTTTAACCCCTTGGGAAGGAAAAGGTCCCACCAACCGATCGCACTTGCGTAGTTAAGACCGACGAACAATGAATGCTAGCAAGAGGAAAGAAATGTGAGGTCAAAAACACACAAATTTTTCAACATAGCGAAAGACTGAAAACACATAGAGTTTTCAATGCCAGAAGACAAGTGCACAAAAGCAGGAAGGCATAAGGTCGAAAACAATGAAGGTTTTCACACAGACTGAAAACATCATGGATTTTCAAAAACATTGTGGGTTTTTGACACTTAGGAAGGTTTAAAAATTTGTTTCTTGTAGACCTTAGAACTTGAATAACTCTTCAGGTTTGTGATTCAACACGTGTGATTTGAACTGGAGCAAGGTGACACAATGAAGAACACAGGGCAGGACACTTTTACAAAAACATTTGCAGGGAAGAAGCCATTTTCATAGGATTTTGCATTGATAGGAAAATGGACTAACAAACATAAAGTTGGAAGGATTCAATGAATCTAACCTAACCCTAACATTTACCAAGGAGATTAGGTGGAAAAAAATTTATTGAGCTAATTGAGGAAGTCTTAAGGGAACCTAAGCATGAGGTTGAATAGAAGAAGAGAGGATGCTAGAAGTATTATTGATGTTACTGACTGTATAAGTAGAAAAGGATGAAGGAGAAGTGTTGTGATTGCTTGAAGAGATTTCCAAGAAGATCAGTAATGGAGATGGTAAAGTATCATAGTCAATAAGCTAGCATATGTGTATAGAATTGGATCTGATATTTACAAAGTGAGTTGTATGTTTTTCAGATCAATACTACTGTTACTTTCTAACCATTGTATCAGTCAAAATCCTTTTAACAAAGGTTGACCTAACAGTCATTTGTATAAATCCTTTGAATAAGGTTTCATTCTAATGGGATGTATGTAAGTCCTATAATAAGGTGCACTGTTAATAGAGTGGTTTAAATCCTTTAACCAGGTCACACCTAATAGTGTGTTTGTAACCTTTGATAGGGTTGGATTTTCATACAGCTCACTTCAGAAGAGTGAAAATAATAGTAACATGTTACAAAGTGGTTTTTCCCTAATTGGATTTCCACTATAAATCCTGGTGTTAATACTTGTGTGAATGTTTTGGTTTGAACATTTTTGTGTTTTACAAGTTAGATACTATTGGATAGTGGACTGCACTAGTATATGTTTCTGTTATGCAATCAGTAATGATCAAGTAGCTATTGGTTGTTGGATCTTATTTGTTGAAGAGTTTTAAAGTTTGTTTTATACATCTAGACCTAAGAAAAACTTATTCACCCCCCCCTCTTTGTTGTTCTAAATAATATTAACAATTGGTATTAGAGATGTTGGTGCTTACAGAGAATAAGTTTAAAGGTACTTGAATCAAATGATCGAGATGTATAAGAAGGAGGTACCAAACCTAAATAAGGAGAATGTCCCTACATGGAAAATTTTGATTAAGCTACATCTAGTTGGTATTGGTGATTCTACAAAGTATTATGTTGAGCATGATTATGTCACACATGTTGTACCTTTGACTACCGAGGAGATGAGAGCTAAACAAGAGCACAACCAAGCAATATTGGAGATTGCATCTGCCCTAAGTTATCTAGAATTTGAAGACATCAAAGACTACACTAATGCAAAGCAAATTTGGGACACTCTTGAAAACATCTATGGTGATGACATAAATGTATTGAGAGCAAAAGTTGAGAGTCTAAGAGGTAAATTTGATGAAATGAGAATGCAAGAAGGTGAGAATATTACACAATATTGTGGGAGAATAAAAGAAGTTGTAAATGCTATTAAAGGATAAAATGGAACAATTGATGATGAAACTATAATTATAAAAGTATTGAGAACTCTGCATCCTATTTATGCCATCAAAATTTCAGCAATTTAGGAATCTAGATGTAACCCTAACAATGCTCTTACTTTGGAAAGTTTGGTTCGTAAGCTTACTCCTTTTGAACTTTCTAACTATGATAACTTCACTGTTGCTAATGTTTAATCTACTTTTAAGTCACAAATGGTTTTGAGTAATTCAAAGAAGGAAAAACAAAGATGCATCAGTGAGAGTGAAAGTAAAAGTGACATATTTGATGAAGAACTTGAGGAACTAGAAGCTCTTATGGCTAGAAGACTGAAAAAGGGAAAATGACAGTATAAAGGTAAACTCCCTATTATATGTTTTTCATGTAATAAAGTTGGTCATATAGCTACTAGATGTCCTAACATGGATGATAAGGATGAATAAAGAGACAAAAAGCACAAAGACAAAAGAGAAGATAGAGGTTACTAAAGGTACAAGGACTACAAAGGAAAAGGTAAGAAATCCTGCTATATTGTCGAAGAAGAGATTGACACTGATAGTGATGATTTTGAAATTGAAGTTTTCTATGTTGCAATGAAAGATGAGTCTGATGAGGATGATAAAATTGCATTGATATCTTATGTGAACAAAAATGATAAATGGATTATTAATAGTGGTTTTTCACATCACATGACTGGTGATAAGAGTAAGTTTGATACCTTAGATAATTATAAAGGTAGAAGTGTGAAATCTAGTAATGGTGCACCATGTCCTATTAGAGGTAAAGGATTGATTAAGCTTACTGATAAGATCACTTGTGAGAATTTTTATTGGATTGAGGGTCTTAACTATAATCTCGTGAGTGTTGCACAACTTAATAGAACTAGCTACAGAGTGGAATTTCATCACAGGAAGGTCAAAATATTTGATGCCACTGGTGAACTGATTGGAAGTGGAGAATAGACAAGAGGTAATTTGTTCTATCTAGACCTATCTAAAGAAACATGTATGATTGCACAACTTGATGATATTTGGTTATGGCATAAGGGGCTATGTCATGTTAACTTTGATAATCTGGTAGAAATTAGTAAGAATAAGAAAGTAAGAGATATGCCTAGATTGAAGAAACATAAGAATGTAAAGTGCAAAGAATGTCAATTGGGTAAGATAAAGTCTATTTTTAAGAGAAATACTTTTACTTCTAAGAATGCTTTAGATTTGGTTCATACTAACCTTTGTGGACCTATGGGTGTACAAAGCTATTGTGGTGCTACATATTTTATCCTTTTTGTTAATGATTATACTGGAATGATGACTGTAATGTTCTTAAAAGAAAAATCTAATTTTTTTTAAATTTTTAAGTGTTATTTGGCTAAGGTTGAAAAGGAGATAGGTAGGAACTTGAAGTGTCTAAGATCTGACTGAGGTGGAGAATTTATATCCAATGAATTCAATCTATTTTGCAATGATAGAGGGATCAAAATATAGATGTATGCACCAAGAACTCCTCCACAGAATGGTATAGCAGAAAGAAGGAACATATCTATCATGGATTGTGCACGGACATTAATGATTGAGAAGAATGTTGCACAAAAGTACTAGAGAGAAGCTATAAGTATAGTTTTTTATACTCTTACCTAAGTATAGATCAAAAAAAGTACAAATCTGACACCTTATGAGCTATGGCATGGGTATGCACCTAATGTAAAGTTCTTTAGAATTTTTGGAAGAAAATGCTACATACTAAAGGATAATAGGAATGGAAAATTTGATGCTAAAAGTGATGAGGGCATATTCCTAGGCTATTCCACAAATAGTAAAGCTTATAAGTGGTTGAACTCTAACACTAACAAAATTATGGAATGTGTGAATGTCAAAGTTGATGAGTATGTAGAAAAAAATGAAGCTGATAGCAAAAGAAAACCAAAAGATTATAGATCTTTTGTGTATATAGAGGAAGGAGAGGCAAATGAAAAACTTGCACCTGATGTAGAGTCTCAGGTAAGAAATGCCAAGCATCAGGAAAACAATGCCAAGAGAGAAGAGGAATGTGCTGACCAATAGGAGGAAGATGCCAAGTATTAGGAAGAGGTTGTTGAGCATTCAGAAGCTGAATCTAACAATCTTGTTGGTGAACCTAAAGAGAAAGATGAAAGGAGAGAAGAGCCTATTTTGGCACAATATGTAAGGAGACATCACAAGCCTGAATAGATCGTTCAAGACAAAGATACTGGAGTTCTGACAAGAAGAAATACAAGAGATCCTACATGTTTACTATGTGAATTTGAGCCAAAGACAACAAGGGAGGCATTAGAAAATTAAGATTGCATACAAGCAATGAATGAGGAGATAGACTAGATAGAGAAGAATGATACCTAGACTCTAGTGTTGAGACTAGAAAATAAAAATGTCATTGGAACAAAGTGGGTGTTCCAAAACAAGCTTAATGAGCATGGTCACGTCACAAGAAACAAAGCTAGGCTGGTATGCAAAGGCTATGCACAAGAAGAAGGAATAGATTATGGGGATACATTTTCCCCTGTAGCTAGATTGGAAGAAGTAAGAACCTTATGTGCATATGCTTCCTAAAAAGATTTCAAGGTATACCAAATGGATGTGATGTCTACATTTTTAAATTATATATTAGAAGAAAAAGTGTACATTGAACAACCAGAAGGATTTTTTGATCCAAAGAAAAGACACATGGTTTGAAAACTGAATAAATCACTGTGTGGACTAAAGCAAGCTCCTAGAGCATGGTATGAGAGACTATACAACTACCTGATACATATTGGACTCTCAAAGACAAATGACACAAGAAATATGTACATGAAAGATGAAGAAGGTAAAGGAATCTTGTTAGAAAGTAAAGATCACCAAGATAACTGAGAGGGGGGGGATGAATCATTTATTAGATAATTTAACCATTCAACTACTTTAAACAATATAATCAATGTACTAATCAACCATAGAAAGATAACCATACACAATTGCACAATAACACAAGATATGTTGACTAGGGAACCTCTTGAAAAGAGTAAACCCCAGTGGGAATGATGCCCACAAAATGATGCACTAATATGAAAGTTCCTTGTTAGAGGATGGACCCTATTAGGAGTCTTATGAAATACATTCAGTACATATAAATCCCTGTTAGGAGATTTTGAATCCTTGTTAAAAGATTCTAACCCGGTTAAGAGTTTATGGAAGATAGAAGGACCCACTACCCAAACAACTTCAAGGCAAGATCTTTGAACCCACTATCCAAAAGATCTTAGAATTATTCAATAGAATAATATGAAATATATTACCTCCTTCACATTGTGCCAAAACCGCACTCTCTGCTACACAAGATCACAATTCCAGATTTCTGTACTCACAAGTCTTCCTTCATCACTGAATTAGCTCTTTTCTTCACTTCATGCATATATTCACATCTCAACCTTCATAGTACATATTAAAAAAAGGAAAAAATTCCTTCTTATATACCAAAATCAAATAATTACAAATGAGTCGGTCCTCAATTACAAAATAATAAATTCTACATGCTACACACAAAATTTCACATAAAATTGTCAGCTTCTAGATACTGTAACTTTCTCCAAACATATCTTCAAAGTTTGCACTTTGAACCATGTCATCATTAATGAGTCTCCAACATCCCTTTAACTGCCAAAAATCAGATTCCATTCTAGCTAAGAGATATCCTCCAATTTCTGAACATTGCTTCACAGAAACACTGTCTAAACACTATTTGCACCAAAATGCTCATAAATCTTGTGAATGAATGAATTTCTTTTTGCACTATTAACCATAGGTTAATAACACACCAAAGAACATACCATCAACTATGCAAAAGCCAATTTTCAATACAACATGTGCACAAAAAAAAATTGTACCTACTTTCCTGCTAATATCCAGAATATCACTTTGTTGACATCAATGACAATTCAAGTCATGAATACAACAACAAATTGCTACAGAATGACTGCCAAAATACTTTGCATTCATTCCTAACAATCTCCCCCATTGGCATTGATGGAAACATAGATGAAAAACATCCAATGTTCCAAAAAATCCAATACTGCAACATCACTACAAAATATCAAATTAAATCTTGCTTCATTTTCCTATTCAGCTCTCTCATACAATCCACAAAGTTTTTCATGTATATCTCTCCCCCATTGACATCAATGACAAAAATTCCATCACTAAGTCAAAAACAACTTAATGTCAAAAGACACTTTTCAAAAAAATACAATAACAAGAGTCCTCATGACTCAGCTCATAAACTCCCCCATAGAGGAAGTTCCAACATCCAATCCAGAAGAAAGATAGGGCTCATATACCACTGGATAGATGCAATCATCTGCATCAATTCTCAAAAATAGGTTGGGGCATAACCCCAAGTATACCTCTCAGATACACAAATGTATCCTTAGGTAAAGGTTTTGTAAATATATCTTCTATCTACTCCTTTGTGCTTATGTACTCCAATCTTACTTCTTTTTCTGCAACTTTCTCTCTTACAACATGATACTTTATCTCAATATGTTTAGTCTTAGAATGTAAAATAGGATTTTTTGACATACTCACTGTACTGGTGTTATCACAATGTATAACAACAGGCTCATCAAACTTTATTCCAATATCCTTCAACATCTACTTCATCCAAATAATCTGATTACAATTATTTGCTGCTGCAACATATTCTACTTCTATTATACTTTGTGAAGTACAATTCTACTTGTTACTTAACCAAGAGACCAATTTTCCTCCAAGAAAAAAGCTCCACCACTGGTGCTTTTCTTTTCATCAATGTTGCCTCCCCAATCTACATCAGTATAGGCACATAAAGTAAAATCATCAAAATTCTCATACCATAATCCATAATCCATTGTTCCTTTCAGATATCTCAGTATCCTCTTTACTACTGCATAATGTGATTCTCTAGGTTCTACTTGAAATCTTGCTACAATCCCAATTGAATGTGCTATATCAGGTCTTGTATGTGTCAAGTACTACAATCCTCCAATCATAGATGTATACATTTTTTGTTCAACTATTGGTGTCTCATCTTTGCTAGATAACTTATGTTCGGTTACCATAGGTGTTCCAATAGGTTTAGAATCTTCCATTCCAAATATTTTCAATAAGTCATTCAAATACTTAGTCTGACTTACAAATATACCTTCCTTGCTTTGTGTTATCTGTAATCCCAAAAAATATTTCATTTCTCCAATCATGCTCATCTCAAATTCAATGTTCATTTCATCTGCAAATTTGTCACTAGCTTCATCTTCTCCTCCAAAGATAATATCATCAACAAATATAACTATAACCAACAAACCATTCTCAATTTCTTTTGTGTATAAGTTACTATCTATTGTTCCTTTTATAAATCCCAATTTCAATAAATACTTATCCAATCTTGCATACTAGGTTCTAGGTGCTTGTTCTAATCCATATAAAGCTTTCTTTAACTTACATACCATATCTCCTTCTTGTGTCAAAGGAAAACCTTCAGGCTTCTCAATGTAGACTTATTCTTCCAATTCACCATTCAAAAATGTTGACTTCACATCCATCTGATACACTTTGAATTTCTTGTAAGCTACATATGCTAGAAATATTTTCACTGCTTCAAGTCTGGCCATAGGTGCAAAATTTTCTTCATAGTCAATTCCTTCTTGTTGTGAATATCCTTTACATACCAATCTTGCTTTATTTCTTATCACTTCTTGTTCATTCATCTTGTTTCTGAATACCCACTTTGTTCTAGTGTTCTAGGGGCTGAAAGTTGTCTCTTAATACCATTCATTTCACAAAAGGTGTTAAACTCTCTAGATGTAAATTCACCACCTCTATTAGATCTTAAACACTTAATCATCATTCCAGATTCATTCTCAATTTTTCTTTTCATGATCTTAACTTTATCAAATGCTTCATATTTTTGTTTCAAAAATGCAATCCACATCATCCTTGTAAAATCATCAACAAGAATCAGAAAATACCTTTCTCCATAGAATCCTCTAGTCCTAGTAGGACCACTCAAGTCTGTATGAACAATCTCCAACTTCTTTGTCGACATGAACTTCTTGTTGGGAAATGAATTCCTTTTCTTCTTTTCCATCATACATTCTTTGCAAATCATGTTAGTAGGTTTCATAATTCTAGGTAAATCTCTTACCGTAAGTGTAGTGCTCACCTTGACAATATTATCAAAGTTTATATGACAAAACCTTTTATGCCATAACCAACTATCATCAATCTTAGTTATCAAACATGTCATCTCAGTAGGATTCAACTGAAATACATTACCTCTGGTTCTGGATCCTTTTCCAATCAGATTTCCATCTTTATCTTTTATCACACAAGTTTTCTCAGTAAACCAAACTTGATAACCCTTATCAGTCAATTGTCCAACGCTTAGTAGATTATGTCTCAATCCATCAACAAACTAAACATCATCAATGTTAGTCTTTCCATCAAGAGTAATAGATCCTATACCCTTAATCAAACAAGGTGCATTGTTACCAACCCTAACAATTCCTCCATCATAATTATCTAACTTTAAAAAATTTCTTTTATCTCCAATCATATGATGTGAACAACCACTATCTATAATCTAATTAGATTTCTTTTCAACTTGTGAAACTAATGCTTTTTCTTCCCTTTTATCAGATTTAGAACTTTCTTCTTTAATTGCTACAAATCCTATTTCCTCAAAGTTATCATTATCACTGTCACTTAAATGTTTTTCAATTCCTGCTTCAAGATCTTCATCATTTGCATAATAAAATTCTTTAGATCTCCTAGGTTTAAAGTTGCTTCTATACTTCTTAACTCTTTTAGGACATTTAGATGCAAAATGACCATATTCTTGACAAGTCCAACATTTAAAGATTTTCTTACCATCTGATTCTCTTTTTACAAGTAATGCAATACCTTCTTCAATCTTCTTATCTTCCTCAGATTTAGATCTACTACTGCTGGGATAATCTCCATTCACACTAGTAATTCTTTTAGGTCTAATTTTAAGAGCACTAAATGCTATTTCCATTCTAGGTAGCTCTCCTGATAATCTCAAGTTCATCTCTACTATTTGTAATCTTCCAAGATGAGTCCCTCTCGAAAATTTCAATGTACAAGCTATCACTTGTTTAATCATCTATGTTGTTTGCTTGAATACTGGTGTCAAAGTTCTTAGAATTTTCCATATCACTTCATTCTCTATCTTATCACCTCCAAAAGACTTTATTCCCATTACAATCTTAGACATCCTACAAATATAGCTTCTAATAGATTCATCTTCCATCATTCTGATATCTTCAAATGCACAAATCCAATTATTTAATGTAGCCTTCTTTGCATGTTCATCACCTTCAAAAGTAGAATGTAAAGCTTTCCAAATTGCATGAGATGTTTTCAAACATCTTACCTAGCTATATTCATTCTCCGGTAGTGCTAACAAAAGTGCTTCTCTTGCAAGTATGTTACACATGAATAGATCTAGTTCATCTTTAGTTCCTGCCTCTAGATTGTCTTCCTCAATTATAGTCTTCTCATTCTTTGTAATCAACCAATAACTTGGTCCTAAACACAATAGATGAGTCTTCATCTTTTCTTTCCAGTTGTCAAAATTTACTCCATTAAACTTAGGGCTTTCTTTTCTGAAATTCACCATGGATCTTCTTAAGTTGTTAAACTTTTCTTTCAAGGACCTGCTGCTCTAATACCAATTGTTATAAAGTAAAGATCCCCAAGATAGCTGAGAGGGGGGGGGGGGCTGAATCAGTTATTAGATAATTTAACCATTCAAATACTTTAAACAATATAATCAATGTACTAATCAACCATAGAAAGATAACCATACACAATTGTACAATAACACAAGATATGTTGACTAGGGAACCTCTTGAAAAGAGTAAACCCTTATGTGAATGATGCCCACAAAATAATGCACTAATATGAAGGTTCCTTGTTAGAGGATGGACCCTGTTAGGAGTCTTATTAAATACATTTAGTACATATAAATCCTTGTCAGGAGATTTTGAATCCCTATTAAAAGATTCTAACCCGGTTAAGAGTTTATGGAAGACAGAAGGACCCACTACCCAAACAGCTTCAAGGCAAGATCTCTAAACCCACTGTCCAAAATATCTTAGAATTATTCAATATAATAATATGAAATATATTACCTCCTTCACATTGTGCTAAAACTGCACTCTCTGCTACACAAGATCACAATTCCAGATCTCTATACTCACAAGTCTTCCTTCATCACTGAATTAGCTCTTTTCTTCACTTCATGCATATATTTGCATCTCAACCTTCATAGTACATATTAAAACAAGGAAAAAATTCCTTCTTATATACCAAACTCAAATAATTACAAATGAGTCAGTCCTTAATTACAAAATAATAAATTCTACAGGCTACACACAAAATTTCACATAAAACTATCAGCTTCCAGATACTGTAACTTTCTCCAAACATATCTTCAAAGTTTGTTCTATGAACCACATCATCATTAATGAGTCTCCAACATCCCTTTAACTACACAAAATTAGATTCCATCCTAGCTAAGAGATATCCTCTGATTTCTAAAAATTGCTTCATAAAAACACTGTCTAAACACTGCTTTCACCAAAATGCTCATAACTCTCATGAATGAATAAATTTCTTTTTGCACTATTAACCATAGGTTAATAACGCACCAAAGAACATACCATCAACTGTGCAAAATCTAATCTGCAATAAAACATGTGTACAAAACAAAACTGTACTTGCTTTCCTGCTAATATCCAGAATATCATTGTGTTGACATCAATGACAATCCAAGTCATGAATGCAACAACAACTGCTACAGAATGACTGCCAAAATACTTTGCATTCCTTCCTAACAAATGTTGTTAGCTAAGATTTTTTTAGATGATATTATATTTGGTGGACAAGATGCATTGTGTAAGAAATTTTCAAATGAAATGAAAACTGAATTTGAAATGAGTATGTTTGGGGAGATCAAATTTTTTGTTGGTTTACGAGTATATCAGATGGAGAAAGGAATTTTCATCACCCAGTCTAAATATGTTCATGAGATAGTAAAAACCTTTGGTATGGAAGATTCAAGTCCAGTAAGTACTCCCATGGCTACTGGAAAAAAGTTGTCTAAAAATCATGATGCTGCAGAAGTAAACCAGACTTTGTATAGATCCATGATTGGAAAGCTATAGTATGTTGTACATAGAAAACCAGATATTGCTTTAGCTATTGGGATTGTGGAAAGATTATTTGGCAATCCTAAGGAAACTCACATGATGGCTATCAAAAGGATAATGAGATACTTGAAAGGGACTGCTGACTATGGATTGTACTAAAAGAAGCATGAAAAGTTTGAACTAAGAGTGTATCCTAATGTTGATTGGGCAGTAAATGTGGATGATAGAAAGAGTAATAGTGGTGGAGCTTTCTTTCTTGGAAAGAGATTAGTTTCCTAGACAAGAAAGAAATAAAATTACATTTCCCAATCTACTACTAAAGCTGAGTATGTGGTTGCAGCAATGAACTATTCAAACTTGGTATGGATAAAACAATTGTTGGTAGGTATGAAAGAAGAGATCACTAAACCAGTTGTCATCTACTATGACAACACAAGTGCTATCAACATCTCTAAGAATCCAATGATGCACACAAAGACCAAACACATCACCATTGAGTATCATTACTTGAGGGAACTGGTACAAGATAAAGAGGTCCAAATGGAATATGTGAATACAAATTAACAACTAGCAGACATATTCACTAAAGCTTTACCTAAAGAAGCTCAGGAATATCTAAGAGGTCAATTAGGGGTTCTTTCGCTAACAGAGTTTGCCTAGTCAAGTTAGGAGCACTACATCAAATGTGTTGCAAAGAGTATCTGACAAATTGATGCAGAGACATGTCACACTTTAGGAGCAGCCTAGAGTTGTGAAAAGTACATGAAAGCCAATAATCAGTCATAAGAAAAGATGATAGAAGGAGAAATACTATTACTGAACTGGAAAAATGATATCTACATCTGCAGGATGTATGTTTTAGTTGCTGCTTTGACATTTTTGTCAAAGAGGGAGATGATCATAGATTAATACACATGGTGAGATTTCATGGAAGATGAAGTAATAGGGAGAGATTCAGTGGATGATCATACAAGCATGGCTAATTGATTCTATATCAGAACAAAGATAAGGATATTATAAATATTTTTGATGGATAGATAAATTTTGGATTGGTTGGTGATTCATGTGTTATTCATATGGTGTTGCCATCCATGCCAAAGAGCAAGATTGTTGGAAACTGTAATTGAAGCAATTGTTGTATTGTCATTGATGTCAAACCTTAACTAGTAAGACTATTGCTATCTAAGAAAGTACTATATGTATTTGATTTTTGTGAAGGGGGTAGGCAAGGTTGGTAACAATAGCACCTAAGGAAAGGTTAAGTTATCTTGATACTTCAATGAGTACTTGATTATGTGGAAAAATGATAAGATAATGTATTGTTTATCTAAGTAAGAATGAAGACTAAACTAGTAGGCTTAATCAAGAAAAAGTGAAGAAATCTAGTTTAAGTTGAGTGATGTTAGTGTCGACCAAGCTAGTATATGTCAAGTAAATTCAGTGTTGACTGAACATCAATTAATTGCTGAGGAAGATAGTATTAGTTGAGGAAATAGTTTTTGAGATGACTGAGCTTTCTAATGAAGATCAAGGAGTTGAACACTGTATTGACCAAGTGTCAGGAAGTTACATTTGAGGAAGAATTCAGATTTCTAGCTGACATAGTTGAATTCTTGGATTATGTAAAACATGTTGACTTTATTTATTGATTGTATGGAAGCATTTAATGCACTGTAAAACATTTTATTGTAAATCTATTAAGAGATTTGAGACATTTCTAGAAGGATAGATGAAGAACATAAAGTTGGAAGGATTCAATGAATGTGACCTAAGCCTAAGATCTACGAAGGAGATTAAGTGGAAAAATATTTATTGACTTAATTGAGGAAGTATTAAGAGAACCTAAGCATGAGGTTGAACAAAAGAAGAGAGGATACTAGAAGTATTGTTGATTTTACTAATTGTATATGCAGAAAAGGATGAAGGAGAAGTGTTGTGATTGCTTGAAGAGGTTTCCAAGTACATCAGTGTTGGAGATGGTAAAGGTTCATAGTTACGAAGCCAACATATATGTACAAAATTGGATATGATATTTGCAAAGTGAGTTGTATATTTTTCAAATCAATACTACTATTACTTTCTAACCATTGTATTAGTCAAAATCCTTTTAACAAAGGTTGACCTAATAGTCATTTGTATAAATCCTTTGAACAAGGTTTCATTCTAATAGGTTATATTTAAGTCCTATAACAAGGCACACTTTTAAGAGAGTGGTTTAAATCCTTTAACCAGGTCACACCTTACAGTGTGTTTGTAACCTTTGATAGGGTTGGCTTTTCATAGAGCTCACTTGAGAAGAGTGGAAATAATAGTAATATGTTACAAAGTGGTTTTTCCCTAATTAGGTTTACACTATAAATCCTAGTGTTAATACTTGTGTGAATGTTTTGGTTTGAACATTTTTGTGTTTTACAAGTTAGATACTATTGGATAGTGGACTACATTGGTATATGTTTCTGTTATGCAATCTGTAATAACCGAGTAGTTGTTGGTTGTTGGATTTGATTTGTTGAAGAGTTTTAAAGTTTTTTTTATACATCTAGACATGAGAACAACTGATTCAATCCCCCCTCTCTGTTGTTCTAAATCGTATTAACAAACAATATGCTGGAAATTCTATTTTGTTTAATACACACCAAAGGACCAGCCCCAACAATTCTTAAACATACTTTATCTAATATGATGAATTCTTAAACAATTAAGGTTGGAGTAGACACAGTTATCACATAGTTTTTTGTGTGGTACATAGAAGATTTGGCTAGGTCAAATCTTCCTTCATGCTAGCAGTCTACAGAATTAGACCTTTATTCACAATTCATCATATCACATAAAATTTGTTTAAGAATTGTTGGGATTCATCGTTTGGCAGGTATTAAATAGAATAGAATTTCCAGCATACTATTATCATTTTATTTCTTTGTTGTAAACATGTCATTGGTTCAGTTTTGTAACTTTTCTTGTGTTAAATGCATTTTCCCAAACCAATTGTTAAACAAGAAAGAAGTAGCAGTGAGGAGGGGTCTACTTTTGAGGAGATTGATGAAGATCATGGACCTCAAAAACTAATTCATAAGGTACCAATCATGTTTTCTATTCTCTTATATTTTTGGATTTGGAAATCTACTTAGTTTCATGTCCTTTATTTTGATTACTATGGATGAGATATATATCTTACATTTAACATTAAACTTCTTTACATTTTAGAACATGTAGTGTGTTTTCTAAGGATTTTATCAAATAAACTTTTAACATAAACTAAAACACAAAACTGATTTCTTTCCCTTTCAACTTGACAAAATATTTGCATTTGACTAACAACTGCAAGCAAGACAGGCCTAGAAGGGTTGTATAAGAAGAATGGTGTAAGGTTAATAGATCAGAGTGAATGGGGTGTTGAAACATGGTGAATATACCATTATGAGATGATACTTGATGTTAGGATCAGGGTGAAAAGCGTAGTTGAGGTTTTGACATGTTGGAGGCACTAGGTGCACTAGGTGGCCTAGGATGGAGATGGTGCTAGGTGTTAATCTCTATTGAGCATTCAAGGTTGTCATTAGTATCAAAGGCCATCAAAGAGATCATTCAAACACTTACATTGAGTTAGTTAGTAACTAGAAGCAAGATAGACTAGTCGGTAAAGCTTACACACCAAGCACTATATAGTTTACCAAGCACCAGCAAACACTGACATAGACATATAGTAAACAATGAGTGTCGCAGTATACACCACGTAGTTTACATAGTGTTTACTGAGGATTATAGGAAATGGAATAGTAATAAAAAATGGCACATTCTTCTATGCAAATAGTTACAATAGATCGTAAAATGGTTTACCAAGATCAAGAAATATTTATTGTAAAAGATACTCATTAAATGTAATGTATATCTTATTGTAATAGTTGATCTAGGATATTTTACACTATAGATCTTAGGGTTATGATTTTGTATTGTAACCTAATTTTGTTAAAGCAGCAAAAATAGAACACTATATATTTGTGTGAGTCACATCATTTTGGTGTACACTGATATATGAATCAATGAGCACTTGAACCTATTGCCAAACTTCAAGTCAATAAGTTAACAAAGTAGAATAGAGTACAGAGGTTATCAAATTAGGCAAAATTAGAGAAGGCTACTAAGTAGATTCAAAGTAGAGATTCATCATATTTAAGGTGATATTTCATGAGCACTTATAGATATGTTTTAGACAATTGAGTTGCCAACTAGAAGATAATTTCCTATTGCTTTCTGACAATTGTAATAGAGTTTTGGATAAATCTCTTAACCGAGTAGACTTAACAGTCTTATGTAAATCTTTAAACCAAGTGCACACTTCATTAGTGTTGCTAAAATCCTTTAACTAGGTAGATCTAGCTAATCTAACATATTACTCCTAATAGGGTAAGATCACTAGAAGTGATGAAAACTCATAGCCCTAATAGGCAAACCTTTTCTATCTGTAGTAGTGAAGAATTTGTGGGTGTCATCCCCACCGTAGTTTTTACCTTCTAACAAGGGTTTATGCATTACCAAAATACTTGTGTTATGTGATTGTCATATTGATTTCATGTTGTTTACTTACATAAGTTAAATGGATGATTGATTCATGCAATTATATTCAAGTTATTTTGGTCAGTTATCACTATTTACAGTTATAGATCTAAAAGGTTTACAAGTGAATGTTTTAAAGGAACTAATTCACCCCTCCCCTCTCAGTACCTATCTCTCCTAATTCCAACAATTGGTATCAGAGCATAGTTCTCTTATTGAACAGTTTAACCACTGATGCGTAAAAGATCTACGTCATGGAGAGATACAAGCTTGATAAGACTATCAAGAATCAAAAGATACAAATGTAGATGTTTTTGGAATAGTATAAAAAAGCTAAGGAAGGAATGAAGAAATTAATGGTTGAGAGGAAGAACCTAACTATTCTACAGAATGAGATCAGTTATCATGAAGAACCTATTGATGAAATGTTCAAGCATATTGGATCTAGTTTTGGAAGCATCTCTGATGGATCTGAAAGCATAATAAATAATTTATTTGAAAAGAATCAACATTTAACTAATCAAGTGAAAGCATTACAAATCGGTCAAGAATCTCAGATGGTGAGAACAGTAGAAATAATGAACAATGCAAGACAAGCTGAGCAAGAAAGGAATCTAGCCATTGATGACTGAAAAACTTCAAGCTAAAGAGAGTGAGATACAAAGGCTCACTGACCGACATTTCCAAGTAACTAATCAAATGATGACTGTGAATCAAGAAGTAAACTGAGTGAATGCAGAATTGTTAAGAAGACTAGAAGATGTTGCAAGACTCAGAGAAGAGAATGAGAAGCTGAGAAATGAAATGAAAAGTCAACAGTAGAAAAATGAAATGAGGAAACATGCTGAGGATAGCTCTAAGAAGATTGATGACTTTCTAAATAATCAGATAAGATTTGGAAGTAAAGCTAGTATAGGTTACATCAGTGAAGCAGAATAATCACAACAAGCTGAAAAGGTCAACAACAATCAAAACCAAAGACCTAAAGTGTTGGCATGTTATTGTTATACACTAAGTTTGCACCCTTCTCTCAAGCTCTCATAGTCTTGATAACTCATTATAACATGGGAATCATCTCTAGGTTGTGGGACCTTTGCTAACTAAGATGAGACCTCTAGGTTCTAGGCTGGTTCCTCTTGGATAATCACCTTAATCTTCTTTTAGACATGAAATGTAAATTTTTGGAGGGAAAGGGATAGAAGGAATACTTGGAAAGGGAAAAGACTAAAATAAAATTACCTACTAGGTGATGCACCGAAACTAGGGTTTGGATCTCAGTATGTAGGATGACATCAATGAGAGACTTAGGTCTAGTAGGTCACAACTTATTGAATAGGCTTACATAAGTATTTCATAGGAGGGGTCTGAAAACAAAGAGGGTATTTAGGGAAAGGAAGAGATATTTTCACAAATAATGACACTCCTTGGGGTAGACAACAATCTATGACCTACAAACAAATATTCACCTCTGTAACTAGGTATAGGAATGAGACAATGTTGTTTAGGGGTTGCGGTATACCCATAGAAACATTCATATCAAATCATTCATGATAATACACATGAATTGTAGAAAGAAATAAGGATCAAGAACCCTAAGATATCATTGAGAAACATATAAATACTTTGTTTCAATAACAGATAACTCACACAAAAAGGGCATAGGGACATGAGAAATGTCACAAAATATCTTCAATCTCTAAATTACCAATGGGAGGTTACAAAATGTAGAAGACCAGAGGATAGGAAATGCCATAGATAGCTTTCTAAGAAAAGATATATTTTCTCTTTACAAAAATGTGAACTCCTCCCAGCCTCTCAAGCTCCAAAAAACATTATATACATACTCAACTACACGCAAGCAGGAGTAAAAAACCTAACTAGGGTTACAAGTTTTACAATGATATCAAACCCTAGTAGTCAAGTCTAATCATAAATATAACTCTACAATATCATGGCTGATTAGATATTATCCTAACCATCTTTGTACTGCATCAACTCACGGACAAGCAACCTGGATTCATCTACTTTCCTACACAAAGTCTCACCATGAATGCTCAAGGTGGTACCTTTCTAAGACAAGAATCAACCCATGATGGCTACCCAAACCTCCTCATCATCTTTCTCAATTGAAAACATCGTGCAACATCACAAATTTCCTGAGCTACCTCACCGCCGTATCCCATTGAATTAAAAACTGGCAAAAAACTCCCGTAGAGATTTTCAAAATTTGAACTGCAATGGCTAGCCGATCATTTTAAAACATAACCATCAATCTCTTTTAATTTCCAATAGATGAATAGCTATGATGCACTGAGAGAACAACCTAAAACCCCTCTAAAAGGTCAAAACACTATGGAAGTCAGCGGCCAATAGGAAGCCAACATGTTAGCACCTCTATCATTTTTGGACCCACCTGAAGCCCTTTTCTCTTTTAAGTCTTTTAGTGACCAAGAAACTGAAGAAATCTAAGATGCAAGATCCTTTGGCTTACCCTAGTCTAGTTAAGCAATTCAATGAACAAGGCTTTTCACTGAATCACTAGGTCTTTCTAATAACCCAAGTTACATTAAGCGAACATGAGAAAACCTTCATTCACCGATTCATTGAATACTTCCTTAACCACTCATGAGAATTCTAGCTTACATTTGGCAAACTGGTGACCGAAGATGATCACCAAATCACTAAGAATTTTAGGGCCTCACTAACTTATCATGTGATCTTGTGAATACACACATTCATGCACTCACCAAATCATTTAGAGTACTACTATCTCATCACACAAATGAGCAACCAAAGAGAAGTTGTCAAGGCCACCAAATATTTGTCAAACCTACATGTAGACTTGCCACCTATCAATCTTTTATTCACTCTGACTACCTCATCAGCAACACCTTGGCAGCTTTTTGACATCAGACCCATCTAAGACAAGAATCTAATCTAATGGTGGGTGCAAGATCTGATGCTCTTGGAATATTCCTTGTGCCTTTACGCCAGCCATAGATCTTCATTAAGCTATGATCCCACTGAGACATCAGTCCACTTGGAAGTCCTCATCAACATGCATCAACCAATAGAAAATGAGCACATCAGCAAGAAAGGACCCACTGAGAATGCTCTAAGATAAAGCAAGATCAATAGCCATCACATGATCTCATGGTTTGACACATAGCCTTGCAAACATATGATAGCTATCGATCCTCTACAGATGTCAGAGCCTTCGACCATTGAAAGAACTTGGTCCCACTGATGAATAAGCTGACTCGACACATGTGGACCAATCAAAAGCTACCATTCATATACATGTAGTAGTGGACCTACCTGAATGAAGAGTTACATCACCAAGAGAAATCAATGGTAGTCTAAAAATCACATGCTCCTAAAACTTTTCATGAGAAAACATGCCAGCCATTAGATCAATAGAGGACTGACAACCGGGCCCGTGATCAAATTACAAGTCATCTCCCTTTGACCAATGAAAAACCTCAACATAGGACACTATGGCAATGGACCCACTAAACTCATGAAGCACTGAGAAAAGGGAAGATCAACGGTCATCTAAAGATCTCATGCTTTGTCAATGGATGATGCTAAGATACACCATCCATTAGATCTTCATAACCGGGACCCCACTCTAACACATCACCCGCTACCTACAGAACTAACCCTACCTTGACCTGGCAATTTAGCGACTAAAGGCAATCTCTTGTTCGCTAAATACTTCAAGGAACCATGGTTAAACTTAGAGAATATGTGAACAAAGGTCTTCGCTAAATTACTGAACCAAAAGCTTAACCCTGAGTAATATTGAGTGATTGCCTGACTGAAGAAAAGTGACCGTTCATTGAGAAGCAAGATACTCAGACCTAACTACCAAACACTTAGTGATTGTGAGAACCACTGCAACTACCAATTTTCCAAATGGAAGAGGTAACCACTGGAAGTCTTAACGAATAGGTGACCAAAAGGAAATATTACACACATGGGTATTGGGACCTTTAAGTTTCCAAAAAAGGTAACATGAAAATAGAATGAGGGGGCTGGGTTTGCAGGGTTATTTTAGCACCAACGACTACTTTTTCAAATATTTAAATTGTAGACCAGGGAATTAAAAGATTGCAGAGGCCAAGAAACAAGAGATAAATTCATGAAAATCTCAAGAATGCCTAGCAAGGTGAAAATAGAGACTTGGGGATAGGTTTTAGCCAAATTTTCATGGATATGAAAATTAGGGTAACATTTTTGGTGATTTTTGCTAGATGTTAGCCTGCTAGACATGGATAAGTAGCCTTGACATATCCATTGGGCATGGGTCTATAAAAACTCAAAAATTCTCACTAGGAGATAGAACTAGAACTGGAGTGACAAACTTGTGCATAGGCACTTCTTGGAAAGTAGGAAACTAAACTAGAAAATAGGAAGAAAGCAAAGAACACATAATTACAAAAATTTATAGAGTGGGGTTAACCTCAAAATAGGGCTTCAAGTGGAAACCATTTATTGAGATTGGCAAGGCAACTCCTTCAAGATCTGATAGCTAGAAAGCATTAGATCCCTTGCATTTTGTTATAACAAATGGTCCACCCCAAAATGAGTTAAATTTTGTATGCCTGCTAGGTCTGGATCTGAATTCATTCCATTTGAGAACTACATCTCCAACCTTGAAATTTCTAACCCTGGCTCTTTTGTCAAAACTCCTCTTTGTTTGAATCTGATGAAACTCCATGTCCTTCATGGATTTGTTTTTTATTTCTTCCAATTCCATCAACTGAGCATATCTGATCTACAAAGGATCTCCTTCATCAAATAGGGCATACTAAGTAGCCAAGTCTAGAGCTAGCAATTCAATTGAGATGGACAACTTAGCCTCTTTACCATATACTAGCATGTAAGGAGAATTACCCATGATTTTCTTTGGGGTAATTCTGTCTAACCACAAGGTAGACATGAGCTTAGTATGCCAATCTCTTTGATTTTCTTGAAGAGTCTTCTTGATTATCCTAATCAAGTTCTTATTGGTGGATTCTGCCAAGCCATTGCCTTGAGGGTAGTAATTTGAACTGGTATTTAGATAAATGCCATTCTTGACTACCCACTCTGAGACTTTGAGGCTTGTGAATGCTAAGGAATTATCTAAAATTATGGAATTAGGAGTGCCAAACCTATGAATTAAGTCATCATAAAAGCTTAGGACAACACTCTCATTGGCTTCTTTTAGAGCAATTGCTTCTATCCACCTAGTGAAATAATCTATTGCAGTGATTATCCATTTATGTCCTACACTAGATGGAGGATTGGTCATACCAATGAAGTCTATACCCCACTTCATGAAGGGTTGATCTATGCTGATCGGTTGTAGAGGCAAGGCTACAAGCCTCTCCTTTCCTACAAACATGGCACATTTGATGCATTTTCTGACATAATCATGACTATCCTTAAAGATAGATGGCCAATAGTATCCAGCCCTCATGATTTTATAAGCAGTAGTCCTAGGAGAGAAGTGACCTCTGAAAGGTCCATCATGAAATTCAAATAGGACATCAGCTATCTTTTCTGAATCTATGCATCTAAAAAGGACACTGTTGTGATCCCTTCTAAAAAGAACTTCATTTATTAGCACAAAAGGTATAGATTGTAACCTATAGTACCTCCTTTTTGCTAAATCTAGATCTGTAGGACATTGTCCTATCTTCAAGTAATTGATCATATTAGGTAACCAACTTGTTGCCTTGTCTTGTTCTTCTATAGAATGCACCACCAAAGATGCATCCAATTGTTCTAATTTCTTTGAACTTTCATCCTCTACCAAATGCTCACAAAGACCTCTTCCTCTAACTAGCTCGGTAGTTTGAATATCTATGTCATACTCCATCACCTTAGTGATCCAACTAGCTCTTTTCTCATTTAGGTCCTTGGAAAGCAAAAACTCTTTGACACTTGGATGAGTAACTTTCAAGTGTACCTTGCTATGGGTCAACAAATATCTAAATTTTTAAAGGCTCTTTACCACAACAAGTACATGTTTTTCTACAAAAGAGTATCTCTATTCATACTCTTCTAAACCTTTGCTAAAGAAGGCAATAGGTTGCTCCAATCCATCTAAATTTTCTTGGTTCAACATTGCAAATATGGCATCATGACCTCCATAAGCATAAGGATAAAATCCTTACTAAAATTTGGGTTTAAGAGGGCAGGAGCTTCTGTTAGGGCCTCTTTGATGGCCTGGAAATTGGGTTTCCCTTCCTTAGTCCAACTAAAAGCTAAACTCTTCTTTAACATGCCTGTCAAAGGCTTTAATAAATTTTCAATGTTGGGCAAGAATCTCCTAACAAAATTAGTCTTTCCTATGAAATATTGGAGACCTTTCTTGTGATGTGAGAGGGGTAGCTCTAGGATAGCTGAAATTATTTCAAGATCCACTATAATTCCTTCTTTGGATACTACATATCCCAATAGATTTCCTTCATGAACTAAAAACACACACTTCTTGGGATTAAGAGATATCCCAAACTCTCTACACCTTTCAAAAATCTTCCTCAGATGTTTGATATGGTCTTTTGCATGTTTTGAATAGACAGTTATGTCATCCAAGTAGACCAACACAAATTTGTACATGAGGGTTTAAAAGGCCATATCCATTGCCTTTTGAAATGTAGCTCCTGCATTTGACAAACCAAAGGGCATCTTTTGATAAGCCATGGTTCCCCACTTGGTTGTAAATGCAATCTTATATTGATCCTCTTCATTAACTAGGATTTGATTGCATCCTGAATAGCCATCCAATAATGAAAATCTCTCAGATCTAGAGACACATTGTAAGATTTGTTCCATAGAGGGTAATGGATGGTGGTCTTTTAGTGAGGCCCTATTAAGATCCTTGAATTCAACACATAATCTCAGCTCCCCATTATTCTTCCTAATAGGAACAAGGTTGGAAACCAAACTAGTATGCTTAATGGGGTAGATGATACCACTTTCTATTAGTTTGAGTACTTCTTTATGCATAAGTGGCTCAAGCTTGGGATTAACAGGCCTTTGTTTTTGCCTCACTAGTTTGGCATTAGGTTCTAATTCAATAGTGTGCTGAGAAAGGGTAGGATCAAAACCTTTGAGGTCATCATATTGCCATGCAAAAACATCATTGAATTCCTTGAATAGTTGTGTGTAAGCTTGCTTCTCCAATTAAGTGTTCACTTTTCCAAATTGTAGGCTCTTACCTGGTTCCAACTCTAGTTCAACACAATGTTCTTGTTGGACTACCAGGCTAGCTTTGTTTTTCTTGACTTCATCATCCTTGTTGAAGATAGTCTCTAAGGTAACAAGACCCCTAGGCATCTTATTATATTTGAGTTGTATCACTTGATCACCATAGTGTTGTGATAGCCTATGTTGATTATGCCTTGAAAAGACATCCTCTCCAAACAAGGACTACAAAATTTGTTCATCATTTTCAAACACTTGCTAATTGACATTGTTATCAGGAATAGAGGGTCTAATAATCAGTTTGATATTCTATTGATCCACTTCTTTTGAAATGCTATTTGGAATGTCATACTAAGATCCAACAACAGCTAATCTATCTTCATTTTGATTTAGTTTCCTAGGGATAGCAACAATATTGAAAGCATGGAAATCTTCAATTGCATCCCAAACTCTATGTTTGTATACTTTCATGGTGTCATTCTTGGTTGCACTTATCCCTCTCACTTGGCTGACAACTAACTCACTATCACCATAAACTTTTAAGGCCTTAAGCCCTCTTTTTCTGGCCTACTCTAGTCCGTTGACTAGACTTTCATACTCTGCAGTATTGCTAGTGCAAGAGAAACTGAATCTAAAGGTAGTATAATACCTTTCTCCATTTGGAGACACTAGCATAGCACCTCCACCAGAACCATGTCTACTTTTAGCTCCATCAAAAAATAGTTCCCAAACCTGATTATTCTGATCCTCTGAATCAACATCCTCTTTGAGAAGGCTTGGTTCTATGGCTTCACTCTCTTGTATCAAATAACTTCCCAAACCAAAATCCCAAATAATATTTTCTTGGGCCTCTGAAGCTCTTTCATCTAGAAAAATATCAAGGATACTCTGTATCTTTGTGCTTGCTTCACTAATGGTTTGGAAGTCATTGTCATCAAATATGGGGCAGTTTACATTGATGGCATTGGACACATATGGTTCTATATGGTGTGCTGCTAATGGTTCTAATTTGATGGTGACCTTGGTCCCATACCTTATATGAAATAACATGTGAGACTAGTCATAAGATAGGTAGCCTCCTATCTTAGTTGTAAACTCCCTTGAAAGACATATAGAAAATAATGCAGGGAGATCTATGATATATATATCAAGGAGGATGGAAAAATTAGGACTAGCATGTAAGATTAGACTATTATCCTTGGCCACACCTATAGTACTGACTAAGAATCTATCAAGTTGTGTTACCTTCTTTTGGAAGGGCTCATATTTTAGCCCTAATTGGTCAGCCACCTTCTTGGGCATTACAGTGCTAGTAGCTCCACTATCTACCATACAATTATGCACTAAAGATTTTCCAATGATTAAAGATACATAAAATGGAGGTGGCTTTGAGTTCCTACCTTGTGTGGTATTGCCTTTGGATTTTCTACTTGGAGCCTCCTTTTCTTGATCAATGTTAACCAACATTGGCTTTGCAGCTTCTTTTGTAGGTTGAGGAGTTGTCACTTTTGTCATGGCCTTCTTAAAAATTTTCGGTTGTCCTAGAAGAGCCAAAGAGTCCCACAGGGACATGGTGACATTCACCTTCTTCATGTTGTCTACAATATTAAATGGTGTCATAGTGTGTACTCTTTGTAGTGCCTTTGGCATGACAGGCTCCGTCTCTTTGAAAATTTGGCCCTCTTTTCTTGTAATGATAGGAGCCTCCTTAGGTGTGATGGGAGTAGCTTGTTGTACTAGCTCTACAGATGTGGTAGCTTTGGCATTAGAATATTCTCTTTCCATGTCCTCAGCTCTTCTTTTTGCTCTTGTATAGGAAACAAAAGAAACTTCATCATTGACTCCATTGAAGTCTAGTTGCTCCAATTAAAGAGAGCAGTCTCATGCTCTTGTGATTCTTGTTGAGGAACTGACCCACTAGATGAAGCCTCTGATTGAGCTTGTGAGGCATTTTGAACCATTAGAGCTTGGTTCATCCATCCATTTGAACATGTAGCCTAATTATGAGGTTGATTACAAGGAAAACACCATTCATTCTCCATAGCCACATTATTTTGGGTAGGAACCATATCCCTCACTAGATTTGCAGAATTGAGAGGTGCAGGGTTATATGGTTGGAATGGCCTTTGATTAAAATTTTGTCTTTGTCCTTGATAGCCTCCTTGGTATGGTGGCCTATTTTGTTGATAAGGCTATCCTTGATTTTGATATTGTTGATTAGAACCTTGGCCTTCTGGCTAAAAAGGTGGTCTGATTCCTCAACCTTGTTTCTTCAAATTTGTAACCTCTTTAGTCAAGGTCTGCAACAAGTTTGTCATTTCTTGCATACTACTTTGTTCGCTACTCTTTATTTCTTGCAGCTCTTGGGAGAAATTAGTGGTTGGCTCTTGACCACTGATACTAGCCTATGGTGCTAAAATAGTGGGAATAGGGGTAAATGGGGGGACTTGGGTAGGTGCAATGGGTTGAAGGTTAAGAAAGATGGGCATTGAAGGTCTTCTAGCAATCATGCCTGCTTGAATCAAGCAATTTTCAGCCTTGACAGCTATGTCAAAAGCTTGAGGTAAAGAAGTACCACCCATAGACTGGATCATGATAGAAATTTGACCATTTAGGCTTTGCAAGTAGTATAAGAAGGCATGGTCAGTTGATGGTCTTACTGAGACTGGGATTCTATTCCATGTTTTAAGGAATCTACTATTGTAATCTATCATTTGTTCTTGAGGGTCTCTCTTAATAGTTGTTAACTGCTCAACTAGAGACAATTTATCTAATTTATCCTCAAAATGCTTACTTAATGCATCCCCTAACTCATCCCATGAAGTAATAGAACCAATAGTTAAAGTTCTAAACCATTCTAGAGCCTTACCTTTTAGAGAGGCTGCTAATAATTTCATGGCCACATCTTCTTGGGTTATGTTGCGTATGTTGTAGATGGTGTTCACATCTCTTATGTGCTCAAAAGTAGTTGTCTACCCTTCACCTGTGAAATTAGGTATACTCTTTAGTGCCACCAAGGGAACATCATGATGTTCAAAAAATACCAAGGAACTCCCTTGGTTGAAAGGTGCAAAGGAAAACTATCTTGCCATTGTAGGGGCTAGAATTTGAAGATTAACAACTATATGAGCTGTATTTGCTGCTAGATTTGAATCATCTTCTAGATCTTTGGTTAGAGATCTACCTCTTCTTTTGAAATGAAAGGGAAAGGTCTCCTTTCTGAAGTATTAGGTGGTGTTGATTGAACTCTCCTTGTAGGGGATGTTCTTTGAGTTGACCTATCTTTACGACTTCTCTTTGAGGGCAACTCTAAAAATTGTGCAAGCTCTGAGCTCCTAGTCTCAATCTTTCTCATAAAACATTGAACAAGGTTGGCCCAAATCTTTGAAACTAGTCGAGTCACCAGATATACTTTGAAACAAACTCTGAAGGTCTATATTATGCAATCTACATATTAGAGATAACATAATCTCCAAACAATGAACTTCTTGTGTGGTCCCACTAGGTGTGCCAGAAATGTTATACACTAAGTTTGCACCCTTGTCTCAAGCTCTCGTAGTCTTGATAACTCAGTATAACATGAGAATCATCTCTAGGTTGTGGGACCTTTGCTAACTGAGATGAGACCTCTAGGTTCTAGGTTGGTTCCTTTTGGATAATCACCTTAATCTTCTTTTAGACATGAAATGTAATCTTTGGAGGCAAAGGGATAGAAGGAATGCTTGGAAAGGGAAAAGACTAAAAGAAAATTACCTACTAGGTGATGCACCAAAACTAGGGGTCGGATCTTAGTATGTAGGATGACATCAATGAGAGACTTAGGTCTAGTAGGTCACAACTTACTGAATAGGCTTGCATAAGTATTTCATAGGAGGGGTCTACAAAAAAAGAGAGTATTTAGGGAAAGGAAGAGATCATTTCAAAAATAATGACACTCCTTGGGGTAGACAACAATCTATGACCTACAAACAAACATTCACCTCTACAACTAGGTATAGGAATGAGACAAGGTTGTCTAGGGGTTGCGGTATAGCCACATAAACATTCACATCAAATCATTCATGATAATACACATGAATTACAGAAAGAAAGAAGGATCAAGAACCCTAAGATATCATTGAGAAACATATAAATACTTTTATTCAATAAGAGATAACTCACACAAAAAAGGCATAGGGACATGAGAAATGTCACAAAATATCTTCAATCTCTGAATTACCAATGGGAGGTTATAGAATGTAGAAGACCAAAGGATAGGAAATTCCATAGATAGGTTTCTAAGAAAAGATATATTCTCTCTTTACAAAAATGTGAACTCCCCCCAACCTCTCAAGCTCCAAAAATCATTATATACATACTCAACTACATGCAAGCTGGAGTAAAAAACCTAACTAGGGTTACAATTTTTACAATGATATCATATCCTAGTAGTCAAGTTTGATCATAAATATAACTTTGCAATATCATGGCCAATCAGATATTATCCTGCCCATCTCTGTATTGCATTGACTTGTGGACAAGCAACCTAGATTCATCTGCTTTCCTGCACAAAGTCTCACCATGAATGGTCAAGGTGGTACCTTTCTGAGATAAGAATTGACACATGACAGCCACCTAGACCTCCTCATCATCTTTCTCAACTACAAATGTCCTACAACATCATAAATTTCCTAAGCTACCTTGCCATTGTATCCCATTGAATCAAAAATTGGCAAAAAACTCCCGTAGAGATATTCAAAATTTGAATTGCAATGGCTAGCCAGTCATTTTAAAACATAATCATCGATCTCTTTTAATTCTTAGTAGATAAGTGGTTTTGATGCACTAAGAAAACAACCTAAAACACCTCTAAAAGGTCAAAACACCATGGAAGTCAGTGGCCAATAGGAAGCAAACATGTCAGTGCCTCTCTCATTTTTGGACCCACCTTGAGCCCTTTTCTCTTTTAAGTCTTTCAGTGACCAAGTGACTGTAGAAATCTAAGTAGTGAGATCCTTTGGCTTACCCTGGTCTGGTTAAATGATTTAGTGAACAAGGCTTTTCACTGAATTGATGGGTCTTTCTAATAACCCAAGTTACATTAAGCAAACATGAGAGAACCTTCATTCACCGATTCGCTGAATACTTCCTTAACCACCCATGAGAATTCTAGCTTACATTTTTTGAACTAGCAACTGAAGATGATCTCCAGATCATTGAGAATTTTAGGGCATCACTAAATTATCCTATGATCTTGTGAATACACACATTCATGCATTCACCAAATCATTTAGAGTACTGCTATCTCATCACGTGAATGAGCGACCAAAGAGAAGTTATCAAGGCCACCAAATATTTGTCAAACTTGGGCCCAGACTTTCCACTTGTCAATCTTTTATTCACTCTGACCGCCTCATCAGCAACACCTTGGCATCTTTCTAACATTGGACCCACCTAAGACAAGATTCTAATCTAACGGCGGGGGCAAGATTTGATGCTCCTGGAATATTCCTTGTTCCTTTACACCAGCTATAGATCTTCATTAAGCTACAACCCTACTGACACATTAGTCCACCTAGAAGTCCTCATTAGCATGCAACAACCAATAGAAAATGAGCACATCAGAAAGAAAGGACCCACCAATAATGATTTGAGATAAAGCAAGATCAATGGCCGTCACATGATCTCATGGTCTGACACATAGCCTCATGAACATACAATAGTCATCGATCCTCTACAGATGTGAGAGCCTTTGACCAATGAAAGAACCTAGTCCCACTAATGAATAAGCTAACTCAAGACATGTGGACCAATTAGAAGCTTCCATTCGTATACACGTAGTAGTGGAACTGCTTGAATGAAGAGTTACATCACCAGGAGAAATCATCGATAATCTAAAAATTGCATACTCCTGACACTTTTCATGAGAAAACATGCTAGCTATTAGATCAAAAGAGGACTGACAACTGGACCCGCAATCAAATTACAAGTCATCTCCCTTTTACCAATGAAAAACCTCCACATAGGACACCATGGAAATGGACCGACTAAACTCATGAAGCACTAAGAAAAGGGAAGATCAATGATCATCTGAAGATCTCATGCTTTGACAATGGCCGATGCGAAGATACACCATCTGTTAGATCTTCCTAAGTAGGACCCCACTCTGACACATCACTCACTACCTATAGAACTAACCCTACCTTGACCTGGTGATTTAGTGACGGAAGGCAATCTCCTATTCACTAAATACTTCAAGGAACCATGGTTAAACTTAGAGAATATGTGAACAAAGGTCTTCACTGAATCATTGAACCAAAAGCTTAACAATGAGTAATATTGAGTGATTTCCTGACTAAAGAAAAGTGACTATTCGCTAAGTTGCAAGATACTTAGACCTAACCACCAAACACTTAGCAATTGTAAGAACCACTGCAACCGCCAGTTTTCCAAATGGAAGAGGTAACTGCCAGAAGTCTTAGCGAATAGGTGATCGAAAGGAAATATTACGCACATGGGTATTGGGACCTTTAAGTTGCCAAAAAGGGTAACATGAAAATGGAATGAGGGGCTAAGGTTTGCAAGGTTATTTTAGCACCAATAGCTACTTTTTCAAATATTTAAATTGTAGACCAGGGAATTAAAAGATTGCAGAGGCCAAGAAACAAGAGATAAATTCAAGAAAATCTTAGGAATGCCTAGCGAGGTGAAAACACAGACTTGGGGATAGGTTTTAGCCAAATTTGCATGCATATGAAAATTAGGGTAACAATTATTATTTTGGAAAATTGGGACATACATCTAATGTGTGTAGAATAAAATTACAAGGTAAACCTCCTATCACTTCTAAGTTCAAAGGATATTGTTATTATTGTGGTAAGTTTGGCCATCCAGCATATAAGTGTAGAGCTAAATAGAATGATATTGCTAACAATACTACTATGGAGAAAATATGCTATACCTACAACAAGCATGGACACACTGCATGAGAATGTAACATGAAAATGAAATAAGTTTGGACACCTAAGGAGAAACCACAATGCAGGTCATATCAACCAAAGAGACAAGGTAACTCTTATGTTTGGGATTATAATACATGGACTAACTATGTTGTATGTGGTCGGTATGGGCACATTGCAAAAAATTATTACAGAAAGAGTCAGATTGGACAATCAAGAAGATGGACAAGCATTGGGATGGCTTGTATGCATTGTCATAAGGTCGGTCATTTAAGAAAGAACTGCAAAGACCAAGCACCAGATGAAAACCATATATTTGAGAGCGGATATACTATTGCAAATATCATGAAGTTAAGGAACACTATGTGGAAGAAGGCATTTAATGAGAGTGCTGAGTGAAGTAACACTATTGGTGAAACCTCATCCACTAGATTGGGTGACATTGGTACCTCCACTTAAGGTGACAAAGGTATGTATGGAACTAACATTTCAAAATGATCACATTTTACATACAGTTCTTTATATATGATGTACAAATAACAAATCTGCATGAATAAAGATGCATTATGGTTTATGTGTTATGAGATAACAATGTTATATAGTTAGTAAAAAGAAAGACCGAGAGTTGGTTACCTATCGGTAATCACTATACAAGGTTAATCAGACAACAATGAAAACCGATGAAGAAATCCTATCTTAACTAAATGGATAAAATAATAGACATCACTGATTTGACAAGTATTTCATACCAAAAGTTAGGTCACACATTTATTGCATGAAAGTTTGAGTGGGAATATTGAAAAGTCTATAAATACATGGGAACAGAGTTTATTGTTACATGGCAATTTTGAAGAATGGAGATTTCACAAAGAAGAGTTCAAGATAAAGATTTTTCAAAAAGATTCAAAGCTACTGTAGATCAAACCGATAACATTCTTCGATGACTCCAACTAAGTTCATTTGCTATTGAACACTTGTTATCCTACTACTTGCCAAAACCCTAGAATTGATTTATGGCATCAACATCATCTGCAAGAAAATCACAAAATATTAAGGAGGAAGTAGAACTAATTTTTAGGGCAAATTTTGCCAAAGCTAAATTTAAACCACACCCCAAGGTCGCAGCATAGATGGATAATATGAGAACTTTTTTGAGTATACCAGATAGGGTTTTATTGATAGAAGATGTAAGAGCCTATATACATTGCAAAATCAGAGAAGTAGGAGATTTTGAGACTATTGTTGCATATCAACAAGTTTTTGGGATAGATGGAAAATTAAAATCTGAATACAAGAAGATTGCAAAATCAAGGTTATCATGCTTCACATACTTCCTACAATCGTTCAGTATAGATTAGATAAGAATCATGTTGAGAAGATTTCATGATGGCAAATTCTAGTTGGACAAACCTATTAAGGTCAGAAAGAAAATTATTAGTAAGGTTATTGGGTATCCTACAACCAACAAGGAAAAAGCCTTTCACAGTTCATCTCATCCTGATGTGGAAAAGAATACTAGATCTCAATGGGACAGAAGGGCACCAAAAATTTTGACAATCAAAGACCCAGTGGTCAAATTCACAACACATGTAATTGGGTACAAAATTTTCAATCAAGTAGACTCAACAATGTACCCTGCAGTGCAGTAGACATGGCACACAAAATTGTGAAGAAAGATCACTAGGTAGATCTTGCTAAAATTCTACTACATCAATTAAATGAAAATATGAAGACAATAAGAACAAAGAAGTCTAATACATGTAAGTATGGATCACTGCTTATCTGTATATTTTTCTATCTAGAAAAGTATGTACCTGGTATCGGTTAAGTAAATTGGCAAACATACAAACTGATAACTACGTAAATTAGTGAAATGATGAATAGTTTAGGAAAGAATCTGAATGTGGAATTTGATGCACACTTCAAAGAATTTTAGACCAAAATGCATAAAAGGAGTAGAATTCCAAGGGAATTAGTGGACAAATTTGAGAATGATATATGTTTTGTAGTTAGTACAAATTATTCAATGATAAAGGCTATTGAACCTAGAAAAAAATGGCTGGTATTGATGGGATATGAAATGAACTACAATTTCACTTTGAAATCTATTAATGCACTACTTGCATTACCAATAGACATCACTACCACTAGGTTCAGCACATATGAAGAGGCTAAATCAAGGATCACTATAGACATAAAAATTGGGAAAATATTTAGAAGGGAAAAGAAAATGAAGAAAGATCTTACAGCAAGATATGGAGATGTATTAGAATAATCTAAGGAGTCACTAGTTAAAGCTACAACTGAAGGTTAGTTATAGGTGGCTGACAAGCCCTATGATAGTGAGGAGACCAAGTCAGAAAAAGAAAAAGATCCCACACCTGTTCCTCCTACCAATGTTGAACAGGAAAAGAAATTACCAATAGAAGAAGGTATGAAAACAAGGTCATCAATTGCAGCACCACCAACTGATAAGAAAGAAGTAGAGAAAGTAACAAAAAAGAGGGCAGCTACATTGACAAAGAAATATATCAAGAGAAAGAACAAGGTTGTAGCTGATGTTGGATATTTTCCAGTAGGCTAGTACTGACTGTATGTTTGTCATTGATGACAAAATATGGAAAGTAGCATGCATGGAAGTCTTATGTAGTAATCCTTTAGTATATGATGCATGGACATGATATCAACATGATATCATGGGTGTAGAGGTTAACTATAAGTACAGACAGTTATATAGCAGCTTGTGTCAACAGTGTTCCTGACAGAGTTATAGGTAGTGTTCTGTGTATGGTAGTTCGTATAGTTGTCATCTGAGCATGCACCCTAGGATATATGTTGAACACATTTTAGTGATGTTTAAGTTATGAAAACATAGTCTAATGATGAACGCAAGTGAAGTTATGTAGTTTCTATTCACCAGTAGCAGTATCTTGTGTTTGTTCAGAAGAGCCAACATAGATTTTATTGTTTCTTGAGTTGCACCTATCTTGAGGATATGCTCCCTTGGAGTTAAGTTTGGAGAAGTGTTATTGATGTTCGCTTAATATTGCATAAGCTAATTCAACTTATAGAGAAAGTTCCAGTTGTTTTGGTAGAGCTGACAATGTGTGGCGTCGGCTACAATTATTTTATTAGACAAGTCCCAGAATGAGTTGAGTGCATAATAGAGCTGATAGAATGTTTGTTGGAGCTTATAATGTTTTCTCTAATATGATTTCAAGGTGGTTCTAACAAGCCAACTTGATTATATCATTTGGAGGAAAGATATTTATAGGCAGTCATTTGTGATTGCTTTAGTGTGGTTCATGGTTGATTAAGCAAAGCAAAGTAGAGTGTGCAAAGTGTTGAACCATGAGAAGGTCTATGTGACCAAGTAGAGTATGTTTTCTATTCATTGGAACTAATCTAGATATCAATTCAAAGTGTAATTCACCAAGATCTAGATTGTATCCTTTGCCCATTTGAGCAGTGAGCTCTCAGACAGTGCATCCTCTCCCCTAACATGGATAATTGTAAAAGAGTCCTAATAGGGTCTAACCCTTAACTAGGTCTACTATACTTAATATATTGTAAAGATACTCCTAATATGGTAAAGGATCTGTTAGGAATGAATGAAAAGTATTTTGGAAGTCATTCTGTAGCACTTGTTGTTGCATTCATGACTTGGATTGTCGTTGATGTCAACACAGTGATATTCTAGATATTAGCAGGAAAGTAGGTATAGTTTTATTTTGCACACATGTTGTATTGCATATTGGCTTTTGTGCAGTTGATGGTATGTTCTTTGGTGTATTATTAACCTATGGTTAATAGCACAAAAATAAATTCATTCATTTGTGAGAGTTATGAGCATTTTGGTGAAAGCAGTGTTTAGACAGTGTTTCTGTGAAGCGATGTTCAGAAATCGGAGGATATCTCTTAGCTAGGATGGAATATAATTTTGTGTAGTTAAAGGGATGTTGGAGACTCATTAATGATGATGTGGTTCATAGCACAAACTTTGAGGATATGTTTGGAGAAAGTTAAAGTATCCGAAAGCTGACAGTTTTATGTGAATTCTGTGTGTAGCATGTAAAATTTATTATTTTGTAATTGAGAACCGACTCATTTGTATTTATTTGAGTTTGGTATATAAGAAGGAATTTTTTCTTTGTTTTAATGTGTACTATGAAGATTGAGATGTGAATATATGCATGAAGTGAAGAAAAGAGCTAATTCAGTGATGAAGGAAGACTTGTGAGTACAGAGATCTGGAATTGTGATCTTGTGTAGCAGAGAGTGCGGTTTTCACATAGTGTGAAGGAGGTAATATATTTCATATTATTCTATTGAATAATTCTAAGATCTTTTGGATAGTGGGTTTAGAGATCTTGCCTTGAAGCTGTTTGGGCAGTGAGTCCTTCTGTCTTCCATAAACTCTTAACCGGGTTAGAATCTTTTAACAAGGATTCAAAATCTCCTAACAGGGATTTATATGTATTGAATGTATTTCATAAGACACCTAACAGAGTCCATCCTCTAACAAGGAACTTTCATATTAGTGCATCATTTTGTGGGCATCATTCCCACTGGGGTTTACTCTTTTCAAGAGGTTCCCTAGTCAACATATCTTGTGTTATTATGCAATTGTGTATGATTATCTTTCTATGGTTGGTTAGTACATTGATTATATTGTTTAAAGTAGTTGAATGGATAAATTATCTGATAACTGATTCAACCCCCCCCCTCTCAGTTTTCTTGGGGATCTTTACTTTCTAATAGGACCTTCTAGCAAGGATCATTATACACTAGTACAGAATATTAGTGGGTATCAAGTCCCACTGAGGTTTTTACCTATTTGGATTTCTCTGTAACCAAAATATTAGTGTTGTGTTCAAGTGTTCTATCATTGTGTTTATGTTTTATGTTTAAGTATACTTAATTGGATAAAGAATTGAATCTTGTAGATAACTAATTCACCCCCCCCCCCCCTTCTCAATTATCTCTTGGGACTATTCCTAACAATTGGTATCAAAGCCAAGTGCCTCAAAGAGAAATTTTAATAGCTTGAGGTTGATTAGATGGCATTCTTTAGGAAAGAAAGTCCTAAGTTTGATGGAGAGAATTATCTTGATTGGAAGAATAAGATGGTGACCCATTTGCAGTGCATTGCTTTTGAAGTTTTTAATGTAACCATTGAAGAAACCAAGATTCCTACATTAGAAGACCTTGCAAAAGATGATGCTACTAATGCTCAAAAGGAATTGTTTCATTAGAATGCTATTGCTAAAGAAGCCCTTATCAGTACCCTATCTGATGGTGAATTTTCAGAATTAAAAAAGATAGATACAACCCATAAAATTTCGAAGCACCTTGAAGACATTTTTGAAGGAGACAAACAAGAAAAGGATGTGCAAAAAAAGACATGGAAGAAAAGATACAATGCATTAGAGATGCTACCTAAAAAAAATATTAGAGCTTACAATCAGAGGATTAATGAAGCAGTTGCTGGAATCAAGAACAATGGTGGAGAGATTTCTGAGAAAGATATTATGGACAATTTGATGACTACTCTTACTCCAGAGTATGAAAGAAAGATCAAAATCCTTGATGAGACCATGAAAATTACATCAAATTTGAAGAGGGAGACCTTGATCAACAAAATCTCAGCTTTTGAGATTTCAAGATTGAAGACAAAACCAAAGAATTAGACAGCTTTCAAAGCAACAGTTCATGGTAAGAAATCTGCAAACACTTCTGGTAATTTTGATGATAATAATGAAGATAAAATGCTAGATGATTTTATTGCTATGATTTCCAAAAGAGAAAAAAAAGGAAAAGGAAAATATGAAGGTTAATTACCATTTAAGTGCTTTTCATGTAATAATATTGGTCACTTTTCATCTAAGTGTCCCACTAGAGCTAGAAAGTTCAAAAAGGATTATAAGCCTAAGTATTCTAAGGAATGCTACTATGTTGGAGATGGATTCTTAGATGAAGAATCAGGTGAAGAAGAAATTAGATTCATTTCTATTGTAGAAAAAAAAAATATTAAGTTAGTTCCTAAAAATGAGAAAGTGAATCAAGAGCTAGTATTGATTTCCCAAGCAGATATAAGAATAGATCGGATTATAGACAATGGTTGTTCACATCACATGATAGGTGATAAAGGAAGGTTTGTTCATTTGGAAAAATAAAATAGAGGTATGGTCAGATTTGGAGACAACACTCCTACACCTATAGTTGGTAGAGGAGCCATCACTTTGGATGGAAAGAATAGTACTAATGATGTTCTTTATGTTGATGGTTTGAAACATAACCTTCTCAATGTTGGACAATTACTTGGTAAAGGCTATCAGTTGGAGTTCAAAGATGAAAAATGCATCATTAACAAAAAAGATGGTGTTATGATTGCATCAAGCACAAAGACAAGAGGTAATGTTTTTCAACTCAATTTAGAAGCAAGTTGTTTTATTGCTAAAGTTGATGATAGTTGGTTGTGGCATTAAAGACTATGTCATATCAATTTTGATAACATAGTAAAGATAAGCAATGTTAAAGCAGTAAGAGATCTACCTAGCATAGTGAAGCCAGTTGATACTATATGTAGAGAATGTGTGATGGGGAAGCATGTGATAAATTCATTCAGAAGCAAGCAGAATTCAGCAGAGAACGATTTGGATATGATTTATAGAGACCTATGTGGACCAACTCAAACAAGATCATACTATGGTGAAAGGTATTTTATTTTGTTTGTTGATGATTATACTAGGATGATGTGGGTTGCATTCTTAAAAGACAAGTTAGAAGCTTTAGAGAAGTTCAAAATATTCAAAGCTAAGGTTGAGAATGAATATGGATTAAAGATAAAATGTTTGAGATTGAATAGAGGAGGAGAATTCACCTCTAACAGATTCTATGAGTACTACGAAGAACATGGCATAAAGAGATAGTTAAGTGCACCTAGAACACCTTAGTAGAATGGAATTGCAGAGAGAAGGAATAGGATCATTCTTGATACAGTGTGCACCATTATGATAGAAGGAAAAGTTGCACACACCTATTGGAGAGATGTGGTCAATACAACAGTCTATACAATCAATAGAATTTAGTTAAGGCCTGGTGTTGACAAAACACCTTATGAGCTATCATTTGGTAATGTTACCACTATAAAATACTTTAGAATCTTTGGAAGCAAGTGCTACATCAAGAGGGATGAAGCAATAGGCAAGTTTGATGCAAGAAGTGATGAAGGTATTTTTCTTGGTTACTCTACTAAAAGTAAAGCTTATAGATGTTTCAATTTAAGATTGAAAAAGATCATTGAAAGTGCTCATGTAAAGATTGATGAAAAGTTTATGATTCAAGAAAGATATCATGATTACTCACCCATGATTGAAGAAGAACCTAGACCCTCCACTAGTGAGATAGTTATTGAGGAAATGTTTGACAGCATTGATGTGTTGTTCAATGACCCTGAGACAAGTGAAGAAGGTACTCCTAAGGCTAATGAGTTAGCATCACCTAAAGTTCCAAAGTTTACATCAAGAAATCATTCCAAGAAAGACATTATTGGAGATCAGAGTGGCAAAGTCTTAACAAGATCACAAGAAAAGAACTCAGCTAGCAATGATGTGGTATGTTTACTATCTCAGATTGAACCTTTAAGTGTTGAAGATGCTTGTAAGGATTCAGATTGGCATGATTCTATGAAAGAAGAACTTGATCAGATCATTAAGAATGACACTTGGGAACTGGTCCCAAGACCTAGTGATAAGAATGTGATTGGAACAAAGTGGATATTCAGAAACAAGATAAATGAAGATGGTACAGTAGTAAGAAATAAATAAAGATTAGTATGTAAGGGATATGCACAAAGAGAAGGCATTGATTATTCAGATAGATTTACACCTGTGAGTAGATTAGAAGCTATTAAGTTGTTTTTAGCTTATGCTATAGTTAAAAACTTCAAAGTTTATTAGATGAATGTCAAATCAGCATTCTTGAATGGACACTTAAAAGAAGAAATATACATTGAGCAACCTAAAAGATTCACCTTATTAGACAAACTTGATATGGTATGCAGATTGAAGAAGGCCCTCTATGGACTTAAGAAAGCCCCTAAAGCATGGTATGAGAGACTAGATGGATACTTAACAAAGATTGGATTCAAGAAAGGAGCAACATATTGTAATATATTCATTAGAGAGACATCTGAAGGTTTATTACTTGTAGCTATATTTGTTGATGACATTATCTTTGGAGGTAATGACAAACTCAGTGCTGAATTTTCCAAAGAAATACAGAATGAGTTTAAGATTAGTATGATTGGTCCTATCAAGTACTTTTTGGGATTAATGTGCAGCAAATAGAAAAAGGGATTTTTATTAATCAGTCAAAGTATGTGAAAGAGATACTGACAAAATTCAAGATGGATGATTGCAAGCTATTAGGAACCCCTATGATTAATGGATGCAAGCTTACAAAGGAAGATGAATCACCAGTAGTTGATATAACATTGTATAAGTCTATGATTGGTAGACTTATTTATCTTACTCAAACTAGACCTAACATTTCTAATGCAGTTGGTATAGTTGGAAGATTTGCAGTAGAGCCTAAAAAAAGTCACCTCATGGCAATAAAGAGAATATTTAGATACTTGTAGGGCACTATAGATTATGGTCTATGGTATCCTAATTCAAAAAATGTTGAGCTTCATGTGTACATGGATGCAGATTGGGAAGGATGTGTTGATGATAGAAAAAGTACTTCAGGTGGACCAATGTTTCTTGGTGATAGACTTGTCACTTGCACAAGAAAGAAACAAACTATATTTCTTAGTCAATAGCACAAGCGGAGTATGTTACAACAGCCTTGAATTGTTCCACAATTGTTTGGATCAAGTAGATGATAAAATATTTTGGAATTTAGATTGATTATCCTATTGTTATTCATTGTGATAACACTAGAACTATCAATATGTCAAAAAACCTTGTGATGCATGCAAAGACAAAACACATTGAGATCAAGTATCACTTCCTAAGAGATAAAGTGGCAAAGAAAGAAGTCAAGTTGGACTATGTGAGTACTAAAGAATAGTTGGTAGATATATTCACAAAGCCCTTGCCTAAGGATACTTTTGAGTATCTCAAGGGGAAGTTGGGAGTAATTCCCTTCCTTGATTCTACTTAGAAGGAAGCAAGAATGGCATTAGTCCATAGGGACTGATGGAAGGTTGACTACTCTACCTCAGGAGTAGTACTAGTGCTTAAAATGAGTGCACCCTTTTCCATTGATGTCAAAGGGGCATTATATATAAAGAGTCATGAAAAAATAAAGTAAAAAGAGGAGTAATATACTAAGGGGGAGCAGCATTCAGTTATGACAGTAGTACAATTAAGGAAATGAAGAATATTAGAAAATATTGTAGTAGATGGAGGATTCATCTTTGGGGAAGTTTTGAAGAGGAAATGGAGAATGTTATAAAAGAAATGTTCATTTGGGTTGATTATGGTTTTTCATTCCACATGTTGCAATCAATGCCAAAGTTGGAGATTGTTGGAGATTTGATAGCAGGCCAGTAATGACTGTATGTTTGTCATTAATGACAACATATGGAAAGTAGCATGTGTGGAAGTCTTATGTAGTAAGCCTTTAGTATATGATGCATGGACATGATATTAGCATGATATCATGGGCACATAGGTTAACTATAAGTACAGATAGTTATATAGCAGCTTGTGTTAGCAGTGTACTTGATAGAGTTATAGGCAATGTTATGTGTATGGTTGTCCATACAGTTGTCTTATGGGCATGCATCCTAGGATATATTTTGAAGACATGTTAGTGATGTTTTAGTTATGAACGCATAGTATAATGATGAACACAAGTGAAGTTATGTAGTTGCTATTCACCAGTAGCAGTTTCCTATGTTTGTTCAAAAGAGCCAACATATATTTTATTGTTTCTTGAGTTGTGCCTATCTTGAGGATACTCTCCCTTGGAGTTAATCTTGGAGAAGTGTTATTGATGTTTAGTTAAGAGTGCATAAGCTAATTTAGCTTACAGAGAAAGTTCCAGTTGTTTTGGTAGAGCTAATAGTGTGTGGCGTGCATCTACAATTATTTTATTAGACAGGTCCCAGAATGACTTGTGTGCATAATAGAGCCAACAAAATTTTTGTTGGAGTTTATTATGGTTTCTCTAATATGATTTCAAGGTGGTTCTAATAGGCCAACTTGATTATGTCATTTGGAGGAAAGATATTTATAGGAATTCATTTGTGATTTCTTGAGTGTGGTTCATGGTTGATTAAGCAGAGCAGAGTAGAGTGTGTAAAGTGTTGAACCATCAGAAGAAGGTCTATGTGACCAAGTAGAGTATGTGTGCTATTCATTGGAATTGATCTAGATAATAGGTCAAAGTGCAGTTCACCAAGATCTAGATATAGTGTATATCTATTATACAAAAGGTTGTAGCCTTTGCCCATTTTAGTAGTGATCTCTCAGATAGTGCATCCTCTCCCCTAACAAGGACAATTATAAAAGACTCCTAATAGGGTCTGACCCTTAAACAGGTCTACTATACTTAATATATTGTAAAGCTACTCCTAACAGGGTAAAGGATCTTCTAGCAAGGATCATTATACACTAGTATAGAATATTAGTGGCTATTAAGTCCCACAGGGGTTTTTACCTATTTGGGTTTTCCCATAACCAAAATATTGGTGGTGTTCATGTGTTCTTTCATTGTGTTTATGCTTTATGTTTAATTATACTTAATTGGATAAAGAATTGAAACATGCAGATAACTGATTCACCCCCCCCCCCCTCCCCTTCTTAGTTATCTCTTGGGACTATTCCTAATAGTTGAGGCACCAAAGAAAAGGAGAAAATTCATAAGAAATAAAGAAGATCTAGATGAAACTGAAACTAAGGATGATACTAATCAATTCAAGGTGGTTCACAACAAGGTCATCACAATAGATGAAATAATTGAAGACATAATTGAGAATGGAAACCTTGCTGATCCAAGAATAGACAGATTTGACAAGATGTCAACTGAGGATCAAAAAAAGTTAGAACATGTTGTCATCCAGATGATGATAAAATTCAAGAAAGTACCAATGGAATTTTCTTGTGCATTACTAAAGGAATTGGATGACAAAATAAATAAAAAATGGGCTATTTCACTAGATACCAAGAAAAGGAAAAGAGAGAGATCATTAGTTCGAGCAGCCCCACACCTAAGTTATGGAGAAGTTAGTGAATACCTGGCTAAATATCAAGCAAGATTTATAATCAAGAACCGAGCCATGATGATAATGGATGAAAATGTGGCTGATATGGATATCACAAGTGATTCCTTGTGGACATCAATTCTGAAAGCCAAAGAAAAAGCTAAGAAAGAAGCATTCCTGAAATTATCTAAAAACAAGCAAAACTCCAAAGGTAAAGGTATTTACATTGATGATGAGAAAGGAAAGAAGTCTAAGGACACCAGTATATCAGTTACCAAGGTAATTGATATCACCAAGAAAAAGGAAGAGATAAGTGTTTCATAAGATACACCAAATCGAGTAGAGATCAAACTGAAGAAGAAAACCGATGACGATGTACTCATTGAGGACATCACAAATGGTGTTCCTGATGATAAATATGATGAGGATGTGAATATTGCATGTAATAAAGATGAATCACTAGCCATTGAATGTCTATTCACATCACTACTAGGTAAGCTTCTTGTACTTGTAGAAGTAGTTGAAATACTTTCACAAGTACAACTCGATGATTGACATCCCGAGCAACACAAGGACATAACAGGGACACAAGAACCTGAGCAACCTACAAATAAAAATGAGCCTAATCAAATAGATGCACCATCTATAGAAACCAAGGAAATAGAAGAAACAAAAGAAACCAAGGTGAGCCCACCTGACACTACATCTGAGGCTCCCACTCATTCAATCAAGACATTGGTCACTACAAAGCAGAAGAAGGAAGAAAATGTGTCAACCGAGAAGGAAACTCCAAAGAGTGGAGATAAAACTATTGTTGTTATTGAGAAGAATTCACCTCTCACACTAAAGAAAAAAAAGAAAGGAAAAGGGCTAGTCACCATTGATGAAGTGATAGTTATACCCGAATGTGACCCGAGGACCCTAAGCCCCGAGGAACTAAGTAAATATGGGGAGTTATGTTCAAGGAAGGTGACACAAGAAAATTTGAAGCAAGAGCACAAACGAAAAGAAGTATTAACTGATGTGAGGAATATTCTTCAATAGGTAGTACCTGAGGTAAACATTGATGAGAATACTCCCATCATAGATCAACTTGCCACACGTGCCGAGAAGATCAATGCCCCAGATATTGAAGTAGACAAAAGGATTAAAGAAAGGGTAGAATCTAAGATTAAAAAAAAATTATCTGAGAAAATCAGCCTAGACGTGGCATTATAGAAGGTCAAATTATCTAAGGTAATTAATATAATGAAATCTATCACCCAGACAAGTTGTCAAATCTTGATTAAGCTTTGTACTTCAAACACCTTCACTGTAGAAGTCAGTGAAAAGATAAAAGGGATGGAAGTCAAAATAAAGCTAAGTAAAATAGTAGCTATAACTGATCCAAATGCTTTCTTAAAGCATATTCACCAAGTTTAGGAAATCTGGCGGTTGATAGTAGATTTAAGGCACCAAGAAGAGCACATCATCAATCAGGTCACAGAGTTGCAAACCGAACTCATTCCATACCTCAAAATTTTTGAAGCACATATTGTCAAAGCCGAGCTACTAGTTGCAACAACAAAGATTTCGGTGTTAGAAAATATCTTTGACATGCATGCCCAAGTAAGTCTTGAGCATATTGTTGTTACCAACTTGAAAGAGGAGTGGGAAAACCTCTTGGAGTCAGTGTAGAAAACCCACCAAAACATTTTTGACAAGATGTAAGTATACTGTATTTTTTTTGTATTTGGCATTATTATCAAAAATGGGAAAACATGTATATGCCAAATAAGTATGTTTTGTTTTTTCTATGTATACTACATATTACTAGGAGCATGCACCGAGGGGGAGTACTTAGTACTTAGAACTTTTTCATGTGGATATGTATATGGTAGAGATATAAGGTATTAAGAAAACTTGGTCTATATACATTAATGAGTTTTGATACTAATGCCAAAGGGGGAGATTGTTAATCTCTATTGAGCATTCAAGGTTGTCATTAGTATTAGAGGCTATCAAAGAGATTGGTCAGACACTTACATTGAGTTAGTTAGTAGAGCTTACACACCAAGCACTATACAGTTTATTGAGCACTAGCAGACACCAAAACCGACATACAGTAAACACTGATCATTGTAGTATACACTAAGTAGTTTACACAGTGTTTACTGAGGATCATAGGAAATGACATAGTAATTAGAAATGGCACATTATTCTATGAAAATGGTTACAAGGGATCATAAAATGGTTTACAAAGATCGAGGAACATTTATTGTAAAAGATACTCATTAAATGTAATGTATATCTTATTGTAATAGTTGATCTAGGATATTTTACACCATAGATCTTAGGGTTATGATTTTGTATTGTAACCTAATTTTGTTAAAGAGGCAAAAGTAGAACACTATATATTTGTGTGATTCACATCATTTTTGGTGTGAACTGATATATGAATCAATGAGCACTTGAAGCTATTGCCTAACTTCAAGTCAATCAGTTAACAAAGTAGAACAAAGTACAGATGTTATCAGATTAAGTAGAATCAAAGAAGGCTACCAAGAAGATTTAGAGCAGAGATTCATCATAGTTAAGGTGATATTTTAGGAGCACTTATAGATCTATTTTAGAAAATTGAGCTATCAACTAGAAGATAATTTCCTATTGCTTTCTAACAATTATAATAGAGTTTTGGATAAATCTCTTAACCGAGTAGACTTAATAGTCTTATGTAAATCTCTTAACCGAGTGCACACTTCATTAGTGTTGCTAAAATCCTTTAACTAGGTAGATCTAGGTTATCTAACATATTACTCCTAATAGGGTAAGGTCACCAGAAGTGATCAAAACTTGTAGCCCTAACAAGCAAACCTTTTCTATCTATAGTAGTGAATAATTTGTAGGTGTCATCCCCACCGTAGTTTTTACCTTGTAATAAGGGTTTCTGCATTACCAAAATACTTATGCTATTTGATTGTCATATTGATTTCATGTTATTTACTTACATAAGTTAAATGGATGATTGATTCATGCAATTAGATTCAAGTTATTTTGGTCGATTATCACTATTTACAATTATAGAATTGAAAGGTTTACAAGTGAAGTTTTTGGAGGCACTGATTCACCCCTCCCCTCTCAGTACCTACCTCTTGTAATTCCAACACTAGGAGGAATTTCAAAGAAATGAAGAAGTGAACTTGTGTAGTAGGTTTGTGGAAGTGAATAACAAAGTTAGGGAACTCTACTTAATCCTTGAGTTGAGTCTAATTCCTTAAGTGGATTCCATGTTACTTGTTGAATCCTCGAGTTGAGTTGGTCTCCTTCAGGTGATAGTAGAGGGCTCTGCATCAAGATGTATGAAACAAAGAAGAGGAATATCAATAAAAGATTAAATTCTTTGCAACTCTGGCAATCCACTATCCCATGGAACAGTGAATAGAACAGTGAATCCATATGTATGTTTGATCATTAACATAAGCATTACATGTCTTTGTACAAAGTTTATTCTAGAAATATATTATATCTTATTCTAATTCATATTTTTAATTGGGAAAAATTATGTTTAATAAAATGGAAGTGGTCTCAATAGCATAGAGATATAAAAAGAAAATAAATTTAGAGTTTAGCCCAAGAATTGTGGATTATAGTTTTTGTCATTTCTATACACATTGCTGATTTCATTGCGTTGCACAATGCATATTGCATAGTGCATGAATAATGACTAGATGCAAATAGTTTTTAAATTTTAAATTACAATCTACTTTGTACAAAGTCAACCTATAAAATAAGTACAAAATTTCAAGAAATTTGACATATGCAATGACACTTGTTGCTATGAAGATAGCTACATGAGGTTCTAGAGCTTGATGATGAAGCTCTTGGGTCAAAGTCTTTCTTAAGTCTTTTAGCCAGATCACTATCCTTTGATTACAAGTGCTAGTATTAAATAGGTTGAACCTTTAATTTTATGGAAAGCTTATTTTCTTTACAAATGAGTTAGAATGCTTCTATGTTCTTATCACTAGGATTAAAAGGTCTTATTACAATGTTCTTTGTTGTGGGGCAGGAGGTCAATCTTCATTTTCTTCATTGTGGGGGACAATGAAGATTAGTCTCACAAATAGTAGGTATTCTTTAGTATCTTATAATATCATGCTAAATTGATAAAGGTGGTATCAACATTTAATCTACCAATTACTAATAGATTAAGCATATTATTACTATGCTTAATGTTCCATTTAAATTCATTTAAAACAAAAAACAAATTTACAAAACTGAACCAATGGCATGTTTACAAAAAAAGTGTAATATACTCCCAACAATTCTTAAACATACTTTATCTGATATGATAAATTCTTAAATAATTAAGGTTGGAGTAGACATAGTTATCACACAGTTTTTTGTGTGGTACAAGGAAGATTTGGCTAGGTCAAATCTTCCTTTGTGCTAGCAATCTATAGAATTAGACCTTTATTAACAATTCATCATATCACATAAAGTATGTTTAAGAATTGTTGGGACTAGTCCTTTAGCATGTATTAAACAGAATAGAATTTTTAGCATATTATTATCATTCTATTTCTTTGTTGTAAACATGCCATTGGTTTAGTTTTGTAATTTTTCTTGCGTTAAATGTATTTTTCCAAACCAAATGTTTAATAAGAAAGTAGTAGCAGTGAGGAGGGGTCTTCTTTTGAGGAGATTTATGAAGATCGTGCACCTCAAAAACCAATTCATAAGGTACGAATCATGTTTTCTAATTGATTTTTTTTTAGATTGGTAAATCTCCTTAGTTCCATGTCCTTTCTTTTGATTAATATGGATGAGATATATATCTTACATTTAACATTCAACTTCTTTACATTTTACAGCATGTAGTATCTTTTCTAAGGATTTTACCAAATCAACTTTTAACATAAATCGAAAACACCAAACTAATTTCTTTCCCTTTCAACTTGACAAAATATTTGTATTTTACCAATAACTGCAAGCAACTTAATGATAAATCCACATACCTGTATCTTTGTAAAATAAATGGAACATCAAAAATATGGCTAAGTGGCTATTGCCATGATTTTTATCTACTAAAAATGGGAAAAATCACACCAAAAAGAATCATTTTCTGTTGTAGCTCAATATACTGAAAACCCTAGTGAAAATCCCAGCTAAAATTCTATCAAAATTGCACTCCAAAATAAAAATCATGGTGACAGCCACTTAGGGATCTATTAGAGCTTTTCCTTGTAGGACCAAACTTGAACAAATGTATGGGCTTGATTCTCAGATTATGCACTCAAGTTTGACAAGAAAGAGTCCAATTGATGAGGATTGAAAGGAATCCTCCTTCTTCTTTGAGCTCCACATCACTTAGGTGGGTATTGCCTTATCTGCACACTGAAGACACCTCATGATAAACAATAGGCCTGTAGATAGATTATTGTGGAATAGTTTCCAAACTCTTTTAGGTATCCTGTACCCCAATGAAGTTGATTCTAATGCAATAGCCCTATTTGCATAGAATAAATCTAAAAACTAGAATGGACCTCCTACTACTACTACCAACATAAAAGGGAAAGGTATTTGATTTCAATGATTGATGTTGGGTTGAATGGACTCCTAAAATACACTTAGTCTCTCATAGACCAATGCCTTATCCAATGGGCAACATAGTCAAATACCTCATTGCAACAAAGAGCTATGAAACAAGAAGATAATATATTCAAATATGTTGATGCCTTACATCAATCATACACCATTAACCAAACCTCACTTTAACAATCCACTTGTGTACCCAAATATGTTATCACCTATTCAAAGGATTTTAACCTCCCCTTAGAAGAGACCTACAAACAAGAAATACATTAACCAACATCTACTGGAAGACAAGCATGAGACACCATTGACATCTCAGCTCATACATACCAAAAAACCAGTCCTAGACCTAGTTGTTTTTGCGAAAAAAACTCTATTGTAGACACATAGGAAATACAAATAGAATGGTTGAAATACCCTTTATGCTTCAATCAATAAGTCTAATGCTCAAATGGAGACAATCTGATAACAATACAAATATATTGAATCTCATACATAAGACAAACTATTACAATTTGTATTATATTCTCCCAAAACCAGAAAGGAAAGAGGGAACGCTATATGCAGAGAAAAAGGAAATATTTATAAGGTAGAACATTCATGGAACCAGCTCTTAGAAGAAAACTCAAACCCTTACCAAGTAAAAAATATAACTATATATACCACTAATGATCTTGGGATCCCAAAATAGGATGCAACAAGCTACAGATGATTAGGGTTAGGGTTTCACCCAGCAAACCAAAAAAATCAATCAAGAATTTACTGCATTAGAGGGAAAACCAAATACTCAGAACAAGAATGATCTTCATTTATGATAATTTTCTGAGAATGTAGCAAAAATCATTACATCACCATGTAAATCAATCTGACCAGACACCTGCGACATGCCCTAAGCACCTTTTATCCATTTCTTCATGGCACAAACCTTTTGTAATCAATCATTAGGCCTCTGGACCACTCTACAACAGTTGACAAAACCATCTTTACCAGCTCCAGCCACTTAAGAATTCAATTTTAGTACTTTTTGTCACTGGAAACCCTCAAAACATTCAAATTTTGGTAACAACTGCTAGTTCCATGGTGCCAGTAGTTAATCAGCAGTCAACATTCAAATCTCAATCAACTTTAAGTCACGGCCATCAGCTCATCATCTTTCTTGGGCTTTATGACTTAACACTTAATAGGATTCCAGTCATATTTGACAAATCAATGACTGAAGGTAATCTCTAGTTCATTGAATACTTTGGGCTATCGCCAACTAATTTAGAGAATCTACGAACACATGTTCACTGAATCACCAAATGATTTGAAGAATCACCAATTTATTGTGTGAATAAGTGAACATGTGGAAACTTGTCAGAGCCGCTAACCCTTTTACCAGAATTGCTAAATCCTAGACCCCCACCTAGGCCTGCTTTGTGCCACTTGTCATTATACCATTCGCTACTTACCACCCAGTCACCATTGAAAAAGGACCCACCACATACAAGCCTTATAATCAGATGGTGGGTGTAAGATCTCATGGCTCTAACACAACCCATGAGAACCTACGCTGACTGTAGATCCTACCCTCATCATCGATTCCTTTAGAAACCTGGCCCCATTGGCACATCTTCATCATTCTCTAGATTGGCCAAATAGAATAAAACAAATCAGCACCACTTGGCAGATGGTCCCACTGCAATGCTATCCTTTCAACCAATGAAAATCATGTATGTCAGCCCCAACTGTCATATGACCCACCTTGAGTACATGCTTGAGAACAAAGTAAGATCGACGGATGGCATAAGATCTCATAGCTCTGACAAACTTTGTAAGAACTGACACCAACCATAGATCTTCTATAGATGTCAGAGCCCTCTGAGACATGCCAAAAACCCTAGTCCCACTAACAACTACCAAGTCATAACTATGTGGACCAATCAAAAACTATCAAATGTACTTGCATGGCATTTTGGACCCACCGAAAGCAATATTATACTGCCTAGAAGATCAGATGGCCGGCGCAAGATCACATAGGCCCGAAAGATTCCATGTGCTTTTATGCCAACCCTTGATCTTGAATCTTTTATGGACACCACCGAATCATGACCCCACCCTACTGCATCATCCATGTCGACCAATCAAAGAATGCCATGTTGCAAAGAACTAATAAGCGGGCCCCAACTTTTTCTTCTCTCAGAGGTCCCTCTAACAACCCTACCATATCATCATTTCTTTCAGCCAATGAGGAACCACCATTTGTGCTTACCTAGTAGTGGACCCACCTACATATCAGCATCTAATTGGATGGTGGGTGCATGATCACATGGGGTGAGAATATTCCATGTGAACATACGCCAGCTGTGAGATCTTAAATCTCTAACATCAAGCCCCACTGACATGTTACAAGTCATTGCTCCCGACCAATAAAACACCATGACCTCAGTACTAAGTGACACCAAAGATAGGCCCACCAAGACAGATGTCACCTCGTCGCATGATCACATGTCAGAAACTCTGACAATGGGAAGCCATGAGATTATGTGATAGCCACAAGTTTTTGCAAGGTTGAAACATAGGAAAAATTATTGCGGGGAACTTAGGCTTAGGGAAATATTAAAGGGGCCCGACAACAAACCTAACCACATAACAAGCAAGGGGGATACAAACCTTATTAGCACATGGGTTATTGGAAATTTTAAGTGGCCCAAAAAGGTAAGGCAAAATTAGAATAGGGTTGGGGCAGTTTAGGGTTTCTTTCCCAACAGCTAGATTTTTTAAATTTTGACTTAGGGTTTAAGGTAGAGACCATAAAAATATTGTAGAGACTAAAGGAAAGGACACAAATCCATGAAATTTTTTGCAGGTGTAGACCATTTTCTAAGGATTTTTTCTTTTACAGGAAAATGGGCTAACAGGATCAAAATAGAGAACATAAATCAAAATTGTTCTTTGTCCTATTTCCTTTTAACAAATTCTAAACTATCAATGATACAATACATTTGGTGCCCTATGCTATCAATACAAATGGTGCCTAGCTAGAAGCTCACAGTCTATCCATTTGATAACCATAGTCAACACTTCAAAATAGTGAGTCAATATCCTTGAGCACAAGCACCAATAGCATCAAATAATGGAGATAAAGAATAGGCTAGGGCATGACACCAGTAGAATGCAGTCATTTTAGAGAGCATCTCAACAATATAAAATGGTCATTCTTGTAATATCAACAAATGTGAATCCAAAAATTTCAAAACAGTGAATCGATATCCTTTATCACAAGATCCAATAATATGAAATAATGGAGATAAAGCACGTGCTACGGCATGACACTAGTAGAATGCAGTCATTTTAGTGAGCATCTCAGCAATATACAATGGTTGTGCTAATAATATCAAGAAATGTGAATCCAAACATTTCAAAATAGCTAATCGATATCCTTGAGCATAAGCACCAATAACATCAAATAATAGAGATGAAGCAAGGGCTAGGGTACGACACTAGTAGAATGCGGTCATTTTAGTGAGCATTCATGATCAAATAAAATGCAATGCATTTGAAATTTGCGGTTGAATATGATGCCAATAAAAGATGAATAAATCACATACCTTCTCTCATGCTCATCTTTCACCCGCTCATTTTCTCTGCAATCAAAATAAAAATGATTTGCTCATTTGCTTTTTTTTTCATCTATACTGTTAGAATTCTGATGGTCTATTTAAAACCCATCTGAATACTGATACCATTGGGGACTATTACAAAAGAAAACACCAATTCATAAAAAAATAATTATCCGTCAGAAGTTTCTATCAAAATTTGGCCACAAATGTAGTAGTGTGGAGCACCATATCCAAACCCAAACCCCAATCCACTATTTTGATTTGATATCATTGCTAGGATAGTTTTCCTATCATCTATTTATTGAAGTATATTAAAGGTAACTTCACTTTATTTCTAAATCTAACAATGTTTTTTTTTCTTAAAAGGTGGAATGCCCAAGATAAGAAGTTAAGGGATGCTCTCATAGAGAGTATGAAAAACTTATTTGGACCTCGTGAATTTGAGAAAAATAAGCTCCTTGAGAAAGGTTTGTTATGTTTGAAGTATATTAGGGACCAGTACATGAGTACATTAAAAAACAACCTGAATACGAGCATCCCCCCTCCATTCCTGATTTAGAGTGGCAAAATCTTATTTTGGATGTGAAGGAGAGAAGAAAAAGAAAAAAAGGAAATACACCACCAAACAAAAAAAGAAGGTATGTAATATTGTTAAGAATTTAATTATGTACTAAATAATCTTTATATTTATATGAACAAATATATTTCAAACTTTTCATAGATTGCCTGACATATCAAAGGAAAAAAAGGAAAGACTAGAAAAGCACGAGCCACAAAAGGTCGACTCTGGTGGTTATTCAAAACTTGTTGCATGAGTTGTAAGTCTTAGTAAATGAAAAACCATATGTAAATATTTATAATTTGCAATCAATTTTGTTTTGATGAAAGAATGAAATAAAAATTCATGATACCAAGGAAAAATGCAGGGTATAGAGTTCAATAGAAGTCTCTCAGAAGAGGACAAGAGAATTGGCTTCCAACAATGCTATAAAGTAGTGGTTAAAAGAATATGAGAAATAAGTGGACAAGGTTCTATTGATGGAACTGTTGTGGTAAGTAAGCTAAATGATAATTTTTTCAAATTGAATAATTTACCAATTAGTTTATATTTTGTTAAGTTCCAACATAAAGTGAATATATTTGTTTTAAGTAAGAAAATAATGATAACATGAATGCATATGAAATTGGAATGCAACCTATTGATTCTGGTACACCACTTATGCATGATGAAGCTAGTTTGGGTGTGCATCATAGTGATGGAGGTATATATTTTCTATTTAATTTTTATATGTTCTTAATAATACAAGTAAACATCTGAAATTGATTGGTGTAGTAATACAAATTTAATTGCAATATGTGTTTGGATTAATGTAACATTTTGTATTGAAGTTGCAAAGGTTGTAGAGGCCTGTGTTCACGAGGACATTGAGGTTGAGGCCATACAACCTAATCTTGAAGTTGATGATGTGACTAGATCATGAAAGAGAACCACAATTATGTCCTTTAAAGTACTAAAATACTTGTAACAAATTATAATAAAATATTTTTAATTTAACCCTTTTATTTGTTATTACAGAGGACCCCTCTTTGCATCAACATAGAAATATGCATGCATTGAGATCTGATGAGAGGGGAGTGTTTGGAATGAGTGGTAAATGTTTGGCATCCATTCTGTAATAGTTATTGTTGTATTCATGACTATCATTGTCATTGATATCAACACAGTGATTTACCGAAGACTTGCAGAGAACTAGATAGAGTTTGAATTAGCACATGTGGGATATTATAGTTGGAGCTATGTGATGTTGAGGATATACTCTTTGATATTTTATATGTCTATTATTAAGAGCACATATAGTAATTCATTTATTCATGGAAGTTATGAGCATTTTGGTGGAAGTAGTATTCAGGCAGTGTTCCTGAGTAGCGGTTTGTGGAAATCAGATGATATCTCCTAATCAGGATGGAATGTAGTTTTGTGTAGTTCAAGGGAGGTTGAAGACACATTGATAATGATGTGGATGATAGTGAAAACTTTTAGGTCACATGAGTGAAGAATTATTGTATTTGGAAGTCGACAATTTTGTGTAATTTTGATGTAGCATGTGGAAACTTTTATTTTGTAATTGTATGCCGACTCATTTGTAATTACTTGAGTGTGGTATAAAGGAAAGAATGTTTTTTGTTTTTTTAGTGTAGTGGATGAATATGAAGTGAAGAAAAGAGCTAAATGTGAAAGCGAATTTGTGGAGGAAGACATGCGAAGTACAGAGATTTGAAATTGAGATCTGGTGTAAGAGTGAGTGCAGTTTGGCACAGTGAAAGAAGAGGTAACATATTATTCTGTTGAATAATAAAAAGATTATTTGGACATTGTGTTCATTGATGTTACCCTGAAGCTATTTGGGTAGTGGGTCCTTCTGTCTTCCATAATTCTTAACAAGGTTAGAATCTTTTAACAGGGATTCATATGTACTGAATGTATTTCATAAGACTCCTAACAGAGTCCATCCTTTCATAAGGAATATTTATATTAGTGCATCTTTTGTGGGCATCATTCCCACCAGGGTTTACTCTTTGATCAAGAGGTTCCCTAGTCAACATATCTTGTGTCATTGTGTTATTGTGTATGAATATCTTTCTATGGTTGGTAATTATATTGATTACATGGTTTAATGTTGTTGAAGTTGATAAAAGTTATAATTATCTGATAATTGATTCAACCCCCCCCCCCTCTTAGTTATCTTGGTGAATTTTCTTTCTAACAATTGGTATCAGAGTAGTAGGTCCTTAAAAAAGAAGTTTAACAGCTTAAGGAGATCCATGGTCAATTTTAGAAAATAAAGCCCTAAGTTTGGAGTAAATTTTGACAGCTGGAAAGAAAAGATGAAGACACACCTACTATGTTTAGGACTAGGTTATTGGTTGATTACAAATAATGATAAGACTATCATTGAAGAGGATAATTTTGAAACATGTACTACTGATGAGAGAGATCTATTCATGTGTAGCATACTTGGAAGAGAAGCACTTTTGACAAGCCTTCCAGAGAATGAGTACAGTCAGGTAAAATGTTTGAAAAAATCTCATGAAATTTGGAATGCTTTACACTCTACTTTTGAAGGTGATGAAAATGCAAAAAGAGTTAGATTAGATAATTGGATATGTGCATTTGAAGATATAAGAATGTTGGAAGATGAATCTGTTAGAAGCTATACTCGTAGAATGTTAGAAATTGTTACAGGTATAAAATCTTGTGGAGGAACAAAGATGGAGAATTAAGTGATATGCAAAATTCTGAGAACATTGACTCTTGTATTTAAGTAGACAACACAGATGATTGAAAAAATTATACCTTTCACTACAAACTTTACAAGAGAGACTCTTCTTGGAACATTGGAAGCAATAGAAATGAACCTGAGGTTATCAGAAGACTTACCTAGAATGGAGATAGCATTTAGTGCTCTTAGTGTTTGCCCTGCTTTGTTAAGAAGCATCAGTGTGAGTGGAGATTATGCTGGTAGAAATAGATTTGGAAATGAAGAAGACAAGAATATTGAAGAAGGTATTGCCTTGCTTGTGAAGAGAGAACCAGACGGTAAGAAAATTTTTAAATGTTGGACTTGTCAAGAATATGGTCATTTTGCATCTAAATGTCCTAAGAGAGTTAAAAAGTACAAAAACAATTTCAAACCTAGAAGATCTAAGGAATGTTATTATTCTAATGATGAACATCTTGAAGCTAGTATAGAGAGAACTCTAAGTGAAAGTGATACTGAGATTAATGATGACATAGGATTTGTAGCAATTAAAGAAGAGAATCCTAAAACTAATGTTAAGGAAGAAAAAGCCTTAGTTTCTCAAGTTGAAAAGAAAGCTGATTGGATTATAGATAGTGGTTGTTCACATCATATGACTGGAGACATGAAAAAGTTCATAAATTTTAACAAATATGATGGAGGAGTTGTTAGAGTTGGAAACAATGCACCTTGCTTGATTAAAGGTATAGGATCTATTACTCTTGATGGAAAGACTAATACTGATGATGTTTACTTTGTGGATGATTGAAACATAATCTTTTGAGTGTTGGATAGTTAGTTGATAAGGGATATCAAGTTTGGTTTACTGAGAAAACTTGTGTGATAAAGGATAAAGATGGAAATCTGATTGGAATTGGATCTAGAACCAGAGGTAATGTATTTCAGTTGAATCCTACTGAGATGACATGTTTGATTACTAAAATTGATGACAGTTGGTTATAGCATAGAAGGTTTTGTCATATAAACTTTGACAATATTGTGAAAGTAAGTACTACACTTGCAGTAAGGGATTTACCTAAAATTATGAAGCCTACTAACATGATTTGCAAAGAATGCGTGATGGCTAAATAGAAGAGAAGTTCTTTTCCCAGTAAGAAGTTTACATCTATAGAAAAGCTAGAGATTGTTCATACAGATTTGAGCCATCCTACTAGGACTAGAGGATTCTATGGAGAAAGGTATTTTATGATTGTTGTTGATGATTTTACAAGAATGATGTGGATTGCATTTCTTAAAGAAAAGTCTAAAGAATTTGATAAGTTTAAGATTGTTAAGAATAAAGTTGAGAATGAATCTGGAATGAAGATTAAATGTTTGAGATCTGATAGAGGTGGAGAATTTACTTCTAGAGAGTTTAACACCTTTTTTGAAGAAAATGGCATTAAGAGATAGTTCTCAAACCCTAGAACACCTGAACAAAATGGTATTGCAAAAAGAAGAAACAAATCAGTGATTGAAGCAGCAAGAGCTATGTTATTTGAGAATGATTTGGTGAAGATAATCTGGAGAAAAGCAGTGAACACAATAGTTTACACAATGAATAGAGTACAAATTAGAGCAGACACAAACAAGACACCATATGAATTATGATTTGGACATGCACCCTCCGTTAAGTATTTTAGAATTATTGGAAGCATCAGAAGAGGAGTTCTAACTTAGAATAAGGTACAAGAATAGTTATGTTTGATTTCTCAAATTGAACCTAAAACTACTAGTGAAGCTTGTGAAGATGAAAGTTGGACTAATGCTATAAAAGAAGAATTAGATCATATTGAAAAGAACAAGACATGGGAATTGGTCCCTAGACCTAAAGACAAGAATGTTATTAGAACTAAATGGGTATTCAAAAACAAGATGAATGAAAAAGGAGTAGTGAGAAACAAAGAAAGATTGGTATGTAAGGGATACTCACAACATGAAGTAGAATTGTATCTCATAGAGAACAGGAGAAGCAGAATATGTAGTAGCAGCAAAAAAATATAACTAGATAGTTTGGATGAAGCAAATGCTAAAGGATATTAGAATAAAGTTTGTTGAACCTTTTTTCATACATTATGACAACACCAACATAGTCAGTATGTCTAAGAACCATGTATTACATTCTAAGACAAAACATATAGAGATTAAGTATCATGTTCTAAGAGAAAAAGTTGCTAAGAAAGAAGTCAGACTTGAGTACATAAGTAGAAAGGAGTAGATAGAAGATATATTTACAAAGCCTTTGCCTAAGGATACATTTGAGTATCTGAGAGGTATGCTTGGGGTTATACCCCAGCCTACTTTTGAGAAATGATATAGTTGTTTGCATCTATCTAGTGTTATATGAGCCTTATCTTTCTTCTGGATTGGATGTTGGTACTTCCTCTATGGGGGAGTATGTGTATCTGAGCTGAGTCATGAGGACTCTAGTGAATGTATTTTCTAAATAGTGTCTTTTGACATTGGAGTTTTTTTTGACATAATGATGAAATTTCTATCATTGATGTCAATGGGGGAGAAGTGTACATGAAAAAACTATTTGTACTATCTGAACAGAAAAATGAAGCAAGATTTGATTGATGAAGAGGACTTGAAGCAGCAGTGTTGCATTATTAGATTTTTGGAACATTAGATGTTTTTTCATCTATGTTGTCATCAATTCCAATGGGGGAGATTTTTAGGAATCAATGGTAAATGTTTGGCAGCCATTCTGTAACAGTTGTTGCTGCATTCATGACTATGATTGTCATTGATGTCAACACAGTGATTTATCGGAGACTTGTAGAGAAATAGATAAAGTTTGAATTAGCACACATGGGATATTGTAGTTGGAGCTATGTGATGTTGAGGATATACAATTTGATATGTTATATGTCTATGGTTAAGAGCACAGACAATAATTCATTTATTTATGGAAGTTATGAGCATTTTGGTGGAAGCGATATTCAGGCAGTGTTCTTGAGTAGTAGTTTGTGGAAATCGGATGATATCTCCTAATCAGGATGGAATTTGGTCTTGCATAGTTAAAGGGAATTTTAATACATGTTGATAGTGATGTGGATGAGAGCACAAAATTTGAGGTTGCACGAGTGAAGAATTATTGTATTTGAAAGCTGAAAGTTTTGTGTAATTTTGATGTTGCGTGTGGAAAATTTTATTTTGTAATTGTATGCTAACTCATTTTTAATTACTTGAGTGTGGTATAAAGGAAGGAATTTTTTTCCTTGTTGTAGTGTAGTGGATGAATATGAAGTGAAGAAAAGAGGTAAATGTGAAAGCAAATTTATGGAGGAAGACATGTGAAGTACAGAGATCTGAAATTGAGATCTGGCGTAACAGTGAGTGCAGTTTGGCACAGTTATAGAAGAGGTAACATATTATTCTATTTATTAATAAAAAGATTATTTGGATAGTGTGTTCAGTGATCTTACCCTGAAGTTATTTGGGTAGTGGGTCCTTCTGTCTTCCATAACTCCTAACAGGGTTAGAATCTTTTAACATGGATTCAAAATCTCCTAACAGAGATTCATATGTACTGAATGTATTTCATAAGACTCCTAACAGAGTCCATCCTTTCACAAAGAATATTCATATTAGTGCATCTTTTTTGGGCATCATTCCCACCGTGGTTTACTCTTTGATCAAGAGGTTCCCTAGTCAACATATCTTGTGTCATTGTGTTATTGTGTATGAATATCTTTCTATGGTTGGTAATTATATTGCTTACATGGTTTAATGTTTTTGAAGTTGATAAAAGTTATAATTATCTGATAACTGATTCCCCCCCCCCCTCTTAGTTATCTTGGTGGACTTTACTTTCTAACAGGGAGATGATCATGATGACATCGATACTCCTCTTAAAAATTTCTTAAAATTGAGAAAATCAAATAAAAACAAGAAATATATGCACCTTAATTGATAATGACTAATTTTTATGTGTCAATGAGTTTAATTATGTTCTATTGAATTTTCATAAATTATATAATGTGTTAATGAATATTGAAGAATGTTGTGTGCTAAAGAATGTTAATGAATGTTATCGTGAGATAATTAATGAATGTTACATTTTATTAAAATGGATGAAAGAATGAATGCATGTTAGATGTTAATGGGGAATTTAGAGTGGTGTTAGTGTTGGAAATTTGAATATACTATTGTATATGACTATGATTTAGTGTTTTCATTATGGAAATAAAGTCATATAGAGTTTTGGAGTCAGTGCACTTACTCATAAGATTAGAAAATGACTAAGTATGAAAGACTGGATAGTCAGTGAAGCACCAGATGAACAATGCATCAATGCACATGAGTATGACTGAGTTTGTGAATGCACCCTTGAAGATAAGCTTTTGATTATTTTATTAAGCTATGGTTAAAAGTGCATGATCAAATGAGTTAGTATGATGAAGATACAACAAGTTGAAGTGACATAGATAGTGAGCGATAGAACAAAAAAAAATATGGAGCCCACTGTTAGTATTTTGGTTAGCAATTATAATATTGTTTTTTAAAGGCTATAGGCCTATTGTATTTGTGTTATAAAGATTTAAATATCATTGTAATTAAACACGCATGATCTAATTCATTTGTAAGTGTTGTATAGTTATAAGCCAACTTAGTGAATAGTTTTGTTTGCACATAGAAATAAGACATGCACCTTTGTATTTGAGAATGGCATGAGATATAGAGTATATAGAAGAAGAGAATAAGTATGTGAAGAGTATTTAGTATGATATAGAGATTTACAATAGGTTAAAGCATCAGCGCATAAAAGGAACTGATTAAATGAGCAGTGTCATAGCAACATTTCACCATTGCAGATATAGTGTGTATCTTATATCTAGGAGGTTGTAGCCTTCTCTATTGAGTAGTGAGCTCTAGTAATGAGCCAACCACCCCTAAAAAAGTTTTTTACTAAAGACTTAAGCATTGTAATGACATCTCCCAACAGGGCTAAGGAATAGTAACAGGTTCATAATACACAAGTACATTTATTAGTGGGTATTAATTACCACCGAGGTTTTTCCTTTGGCCAAGGTTTCCCTGTAATCATTTATGGTGTTATGTGTTATGGTTTTTTTATTTACATGCTTTAATATTGAGTTCAGTAATTAAGCTATTCAATTAAGTTTCAAGTATCAGAAACTAATTGTATAGAACACTGATTAACCCCTCCCCCCCCCCCCTCTTAGTGTTCCCATTCCTAACAATTGGTATTAGAGCTTTGGTCCTCTGAGAGAAGTTTAACCACTTGAGGAGATCATGGATAAAGGAGAAGTGAAACATCTGAAGAAGAATCTTGAAGAATCTCTTGAATACCTTGAAAAATTAGAAAAAGAAATTGAAGAACTGAAATTAAAAGTTAGTGGTTCTCAAGTATTCATCAAGAAACTGAGAAAAGATATGAAAGATTGTTCTACAAGTGATTTAGGGAAAATGGTCAAAAAAATGGATGAGGAAAACACATCTCTAAAGGATCAGATTGAAGAGTTGGATGAAAATCTATTTAACAATCAGGAAGCCTATGAAGAACAGATCAAAGAAAACAAACAATTGGATGAAGAGCTAAGGCAAGAAAACATGAAAATCTTGGAGCTAGAAAACATCAAGAAGAAGATGGAATCTGAATTGACTGAAGCAAAGAATCACATTAACAATTTTCACACAAGAAAGGATCTAATAGAGTCACAGTTGTATGCTCGAAAGTTAAATGGAGATACCACTAGTATTGGATTCAATGAGGCTCAAGTTTAGATTTATGCTATGAGATATAGATTGAAAACTCCCAAAGGATCTACAGAAGCCAAGAAGACTAAGAATTAGAGTGAAGCTTTAGTAGAACCATCTATGGATGAGTGCAAGCTAGTAAACCAAACTTGTTATGCCTGTAACAACCATGGACATATAGCAAGAGATTATAAAGAGGTAAGACCTTTCAATTGTTATTGTTATTCATGAAATTAGTTTGGTCATAGAGCTATGAAATGTAGATCAAATCTAAGAAGTTAGACTTAGCATAATCAAAGAAATCATCCACAATAGAATGTTAGAAGTCCTTAGAAGATTACATGTCAGATATGTAATTATAATGGTCACAATGCTAGACAGTGCAGTATGGTAACTCACATCAATGTGCTAAGGAATATAAGGCCTCCAGTTATTTGTCACACTTGTAACAAGGCTAGACACATCTCAAAGTTTTTAAGATCACATGCACAAAGAAAAGAAAGACCTAATAAGTCACAAAATTCAATTTTGGATGAATCTGGAGAAGTCAAGTTTGTGAAAGCTACAAAGATGTGAGCATGATTTGGACATAAGTAAAGAAGGATAATGTTGATGAGCATATATTAGATGCATCCATAATGGATGCACCCTCTACTTCTAGATGAATGACCCTCATGGTCATCGGGGGAGCTATATTATCTCTAGACCCTTGCGCGGCTAGTATACTCATTCTTAGAGTATGCACCTTTGGTTATAATAGTTTGGATACTAGTTGATGCAGTATAAAAGAGAGCACTACCTAATTGTTAGTAGAGATGAAGAATGGAATTCTCTATTGTATTCTATGTTTACGCGGAAAACATTAATGGTAGAAAATTGTTTTAAAGTCACCAAAGATCCATTATTCATACATTTGCATTCGAGTTCAAGCCTTTGGAGAGCACATGAGATCAAAGCAGTTTGTGTTGAAAGATTGAATTTGGTTTATTAGTGAAGAAGTTCAAAAGTTATTATAGAACCCTAGTTTAGTTGTGATGATTTAGAAACCCTTGGAAACATATTTGAGAAATTTACCAAGTAATTAATGGCCACTCTAGTTATTTTGGATGTTGCTGAAAGTAGGAGATATATCTTTAAGAAGAATCCTTTCAAGTCAGTATTAGATGACCTAGAAGGAGAATTCTCTAGGACTCTGATGGGAGTGATGCACGTAGAAGACATACGTGCATACATTTTTTGCAAGAAAGAACCAGTAGGTTTGGATAGAATAAGGTCGCACATGGAAACAATGATGAAACTAGATAAGACATTCCTAGATGAGCTTGCACACTTATAGAATAACCCTATTATTGAGTATGCGACTGCATATGAGCTTTATGAGTCTGTATAGATTAAGATTCTATTGAGAAGAATTCATAATGACTTGTTCTAGATTGGAGAATTCCTTGTTCAGATAACTACTGATCTCATTCATGATATGACAAGACTACCTAAGACTGACCCCATCTTTCCCACTGGCAAGGATGTTAGGAAATTGGTGGGACAAGCTTGTAAATCTTGGAGTGATAAGCATGGGATAACCATAGATCCAATTGAGGAGAAGGACATAAAACTAATGTCTATGATACTTGGTTATAATTTCCAACATGCAAATAGGGTAAATAGTGTGTCTGCAACCAATATTTTAGTAGCCATTAGGATTGTAAAGGAAAATGGTGAATTCAACTTGTGTGAGATATTGCACACATAGTTGATGGATAAAATTAGAGCTATCAAGCATGATAAGAGAAAAGTGTTCATATTGGGGTCACTTGTAATATACATGTACTTCTATATTGTTGGTAAAGTATCAGATCTTTACCTTAACAAGAGCATACCTACAATGCCACAGATTTTATTCAAGGCATCATCTGAAAGCACCTTGAAGGATTACATTGAATTGGAGATTAATACATTTAGAATAAAGATGTATAGAAGGTATAGGATACTTGAGAGAATAGTGGAAAAGTACAAGGATAGCATTTGTTTCATGGTGGAGACAAATATCACTTGCATGTAAGCTGTAGAGCCAAGAACTAAGTGGATACATCCACTCAGGTATGAAGTGGAGGAACATATTATAGATGCCTATGCACAAGTCCTATTATCTACACCCAAGCATCCTAATGAACCAAGATGGGGTACCTATGAGGAGAATACAAGATAGGTAGATTTAGTCTTGAATAGTGCTGTGACCAAGAGAAAAGCATCAAGGATCACATCTGAGATACTAAAAATTCATGTTGTCACTCAAGAATACCTAGATAAGGAAAGGGAAGCCAAGATTTCCATGCAACTTGAGAACGCACCCTCTTCTAAAGTTAAAAAAGAGAAGATTGGTGACCTCGAGGAGAAGAAGATAAAAATAGAAGAAAACACTCCTGCGCCCACTCCTATATTGATCTAGAGTCCACTCAAGCATCTCCTAAGCCAAGTAAGATTCCTAAGAGGAAGAAGTAGACAGTCAGAATCCATCCATCTTCAAGATCCACAAGAAGCCGAGGCAAAAATATTCAACCACCTCCCGAGGTAGGATTCCTATTGAATCTAGAAGTGTTGAGAACAAGTGGTAGATGAATGAAGGATTGATCAAATTGCTAAGTTTTATGATAAATATCATGAGATAGAAAAGTTTGAGATCCATAGCATGATAATCAGACATATGATTAAGTTCAAGAAGATAGTCTTGGAACATAAGACAATAGTTCCTGATCAAGTATGGAACATACTTGATTAATTGAAGAGACAAGCAATAGAAGAATACTTCAGAATAAGGGAAAAAAGTTAGATGATAACCTTCCAGTATGTTTAGTTGAGGAGAAAACACTATTGTTGGAGCTAGTGAAGCCTCACCTTAGAACCAAGCTAAGAACCTTCAAGATCATGAATAAGGACTATGAGATGATTGCAAAGGAAACTGGAAAAGCATTTGAGAAGGTATTTTTGGAACAACACATGCATCCATCATGTGCGCCTACTGTTGGAAACAATTGTCTGAAGGAAATTGCTACTCAATTATGTATTGTCTTTGATGTCACACAATGTCATAGTCCGCAGCAATTTGCTTCTACCGAGCTCAGTCGGTCTGCCAGACAGGAATATTAGTGCTTACCGAGTCCACTCGGTCATCGAAGAAAGTTTAGTGTTTACCGAGTTCAGTCAGTCATCGAAGAAAGTTTAGTGTTTACCGAGTTCAGTCGGTCATCAAAGAAAGCTTAGTGTTTACCGAGTTCAGTCGGTCATCGAAGAAAGTTTAATGTTTACCGAGTTCAGTCGGTCATCGAGGAAAGTTAGTATTTACTGAGTTCAGTCGGTTATCAAAGGTAAAGGATTGTTGGTGTTTACCGAGTTCCCTCGGTCTCTGAAAAATTATAAAAAGATATGGTCACCGAGCACTGTCGGCCCTTGAAGGATTTTTGCAAATAGAGTTTACTTAATTCAGCCGACTGTTATACTAAATAATGTCGATTCAACTAATCCAAAATCATATAAATAAAAGGTCAAATGTGAAAAGTATATATACACAGTAGAACATTTACAGAAGAAAAGAAAAAAGGTGAATGCGAATTTGTGAAGGATGTTCAGATATCCTTGAGGTGCAGCAGAGATTTATTCGATCAGAGAGGATCAGACTTATGTAGAACAGAGATCTGTAATCAGCAAGACAGTTGCATTATTATATAGGTCATTTTTATTGTTACCTTCTTATCATTGTAACAATGAATTCTAAATCTCTTAACCGAGTTGGTTTAACAGCCATAATGTAAATCCTCTAACAAGGTGACAATTCCATTGAATTGTTTTCAAGACCTCTTACCAGGCCACTCCTAGCAGGGTGTTTTAAATCCTCTAACAAGGTCACACCTAACAGTGTGTTTTGTAACCTTTTACCGGGTTGGCTTCTAACCGGGCATCACTTCAGAAAAGTGAAAATCAGTATCTAGATAGATTGGTGGTTTTTCCCATATTGGGTTTCCACGTTAAATCTTGTGTCTCTTGTGTTCTTAATTGCTTCCTCAATCATATACATGTGCTGATGAATATCTAAATATTGCTAATACTTTCTGCATCTTCAAGATTACTGCAATCTATTTACCGAGTGCTAAAACAGATAACATTGTTAAGATATCCTAAGGGATCTGCAAAGAATTAATTGTGAAGTGTTTTTATGGTTGACTGATTCACCCCCCCCCTCTCAGTCACTTCATCCATATTCCATCAATTGGTATCAGAGCTTTTGGTGCTTGCAGGAAGGGTTTCAAAGACCTAAGCTAAAGATCAGGATGTCTTACAAGAGGGAAATTCCAAAGCTTAACAGAGATAAATTTTTAGCATGGCAAGGTCTCATGCAACTTCATCTGGCTTCCATTGGTGATTGAGGATGCAAATACATTGATGAAGAGTACACAATTCCTAATGGCGCATTAACTGTTGAAGACATTGCAGATAAAAAGACTCACAACACCATGATGATAGACATTGCATCTGCTCTCAGCTATGAAGAATTTGATGATATTAAAGACTGCACTACTGCATATGAAATGTGGGTGGCACTGAAGAAAATATATGGTGGTGATGCAAATGTGAAAAGAGCCAAAGCAGAAAGCCTAAGAGGACAGTTTGACAAGATGAATATGAAGGAAGATGAAAACATTGCAAAATATGTTGAAAGAATCAAAGCAAGTGTAAGTGCAATTAGAGCTTCTGGAGGAACAATCTCAGATGAGACTGTTATAAGTAAGGTACTCAGAACACTACTCCCTATCTATGCAATAAGAGTATCAGCTATTCAAGAAAGAAGATGTGAAGCAAACCACAATATAACTTTGGATGCTTTAGTTGGAAGATTGACAGCTTTTGAATTAGACAACTATGATAACTATGTTCCTAGTTCCAAAAATATTGAATCAGCATTTGAGGCCAAGGTGTCACTAAAGAAGAATAAGAAAATTAAAAAAGTTCAGTCAGAAAGTGAAGAAGAATCAGAAGAAAGTTCTGATAGTGATCTTGAAATTGTAGAAGCATTACTTGCAAAGAAGTACTCTAGAGGGAAAGGTAAGTATAAAGGTAAAACTCCTTTAATCTATTTTTCATGTGAAGAAATTGGACATATTGCAGCTAGGTGCCCAAACAAGCAAGTCAAAAAAGAAAAGAGAAGTCACAAGTACTATGGCAAAAAGAATTTCAAATCATACAAGGATAAAGGTAAGAAATCGTGTTTTATGGCTAAAGATTCTGATGATAGTGAAGAAGAAATTGTCTTTATTGCTATAAAAGATGAATCTGATGATGATGAAGATAAGATGGCACTTATTTCTCATATAAGCAAAGATGATATATGGATAATAGATAGCGGATGTTCACACCACATGACTGGTGACAAGACAAAATTTGAATATCTAGAAGACTGTGACAATGGTAATGTAAGATTTGGAAACAATGAACCTTGTTGTATAAAAGGAAAAGGAAGAATCTCATTAACCAAAGAACTCATATGTGATAATGCTTACTGGGTTGAAGGACTAAAACATAATCTTCTAAGTGTAGCATAGCTAATCAACACTGGTTTCAAGGTTGAATTCATGAATGGTCAAGCAAGACTGCTGGATGGAAAAGGAAAACTCATTGGATCGGGCAAACAAACAAAAGGTAACTTATTTTATCTTGATCTCAATGAATATTCATGCTTTATTGCTCAAATAGAAGAAAGTTGGCTATGGCACAAAAGGTTATGTCATGTGAATTTTGATAACATGATAAAAATAAGCAAATTCAAGAAGGTTAGAGGCATTCCTACTTTGAAGAAACCTGACACTGGTCTATGTAAGAATTGTCAGATTGGCAAAATGAGTAAAACTAGTTTTAAGAGTAAGAACTATCAGTCTAAAAAAATTTTGGAAATTGTGCATACTGATTTATGTGGACCTATTGGAATACAAAGCTATACTGGAGATAAATTCTTTATTCTTTTCGTTGATGATTATTCTAGAATGATGACTGTCATGTATTTAAGAGAAAAATCAGAAGCATTTGAAAAGTTCAAATGGTACTTAGCAAGAGTAGAAAAAGAAACAAGGAAAAGATTGAAATGCTTAAGATCAGACAAAGGTGGTGAATTCATCTCCCATGATTTTAACAACTTCTGCATTGAAAGAGGAATCAAAAGACAGGTATCAGCTCCTAGAACTCCTGAGCAGAATGGAATAGCAGAAAGAAGAAACAGATCTATTATGGATTGTGCAAGGACTCTAATGATAGAAAAGAACATCGCTATAAAGTACTGGAAGGAAGCTATCAGCACTGCAGTTCATACCTTGAACTGAGTACAATTGAAGAAAGACACATTCAAAACTCCTTATGAATTATGGTATGGCTATAAACCTAATGTAAGTTACATGAAAATATTTGGTAGCAAGTGTTATATCTTAAAAGAATCCAGAAGAAATAAATTTGATGTGAAAAGTGATGAAGGAATATTCCTAGGATACTTTAGCAAAAGCAGGGCATACAAATGTCTGAACTTATCTACTCACAAAGTCATAGAAAGTATACATGTAAAATTTGATGAGTTTGCAGAAAAGACTGAAGAAGAAAGTAAAAGGGAACCTAAGAACTACAGAAGATTCATTTACATTGAACCTGAAACACTAACAGAAACAACTATCAATAAGGAAGCTATATCTACCGAGCCGAGCATAGTTACCGAGTCATAGGAAGAAGTTCAAACCGAGTCACAGGAAGAAATTCAGACTGAGTCTCAGCCTGAAGTTACCGAGCAAATATCTACCGAGCCCGAGCAACCTGAAGAAGAGATCCTAGAAGACAACAGCATGAATCATTCAAAAGGCAAGGAACCTATACTAGCCAAATATGTCAGAAGACATCATACATCAGATCAAATCATTGGAAACAAATCAGATGGTACTATAACAAGAAGCAAGCTAAAAGGTACATGTCTACTTACTGATTTTGAACCTAGAAATATCAAAGATGCATTGGAGAATGAAAGTTGGATTGAAGCAATGAATGAAGAATTAGAACAAATACAAAAGAACAAAACTTGGACTCTTGTACCTAGACCTAAAGATAAGAATGTAATTGGAACAAAATGGGTATTCAGAAATAAACTGAATGAAGATGGTCAAGTATCTAGAAATAAAGCTAGACTGGTATGTAAAGGTTATTCTCAAGAAGAAGGTATAGATTATGGAGAAACTTTTTCTCCTGTTGCAAGATTAGAAGGTGTAAGAACTCTACTTGCTTATGCAGCACACAAAGGATATAAGGTATATCAGATGGATATAAAATCTGCATTTCTCAATGGAATTCTTGATGAAGAAGTCTACATCGAACAACCTGAAGGTTTTGTTGATCCAGACAAAAGGGACATGGTCTGCAGGTTACACAAAGCATTGTATGGTTTAAAACAAGCTCCTAGAGCATGGTATGAAAGACTCCATAACTATTTGATCCAGATTAATTTCAAAAGAGCTAATGATAACAGCAATCTGTATATTAAAGAAGGACCGGATGACAAAATTGTATTGGCAGAAATATTTGTGGATGATACTATATTTACAGGGAATGAGGATCAGTGCAAAGAATTTTCAGAGCAAATGAACAGAGAATTTGAAATGTCTATGTTTGGTTTAATAAAATTCTTTGTTGGTCTTCAAATTCAGCAAAGCAAGAATGGTATATACATTACTCAATCCAAATACATTAAGGAGATACTTAAGAAGTTTGGAATGGAAGATTCAAAACCAGTTGGTACACCCATGTGTACTGGACTGAAACTTACCAAAAATGATGATTCAAAAGAAGTTGATCAGACCCTATACCGATCTATGATTGGAAAATTGCAGTATGTAGTACATACAAGACCTGATATTGCCTTAGCAGTCGGTATAGTAGCTAGATTCTCAGCAAAACCTAAGGAAAATCACATGATGGCAATCAAAAGAATCTTAAGATACTTAAGAGGAACTGAAGAGTATGGTTTGTGGTATAAATTTGGAGGCAATCTAGACTTGAAAGTGTTTACTGATGCTGATTGGGCAGGAAACATTGATGACAGAAAAAGCACAAGTGGTGGAGCATTTTTTCTTGGAAAAAGACTGGTATCCTGGACTAGTAAAAAGCAGAATTGTACATCTCAATCCACAGCCGAAGCAGAATATGTTGCTGCTGCAGTAAACTGTTCAAATATTGTTTGGTTTAAACAGCTATTAGAAGGTATGAAGGTTGAAATCAAAGAACCAGTTGTTATATTTTGTGACAATACCAGTGCAATAAACATTTCTAAGAATCCAGTGATGCATTCCAAAACCAAGCACATTGCTATTAAATATCACTTTGTCAGAGAATTGGTGCAGGACAAGGAAATCAGATTAGAATATATTCATACAAAAGAATAGATTGCAGACATTTTTACCAAACCATTACCTAAGGATGCATTTGTGTATCTAAGAGGTAAGTTAGGGGTCATTCCCCTATCCGGGGCTCACTAAATACAGTTTTAGTGATGCATCAACCAGAACATGATTGAAAATCAACCTGTTGATGCAGCATATTAAGGAATCATTGCATATGAATCAGTACTTGAGGTACATTAATTTTCACCGGTAATATGTGAATTGTCTTTGGCATGTGTTGTCAAAGAGGGAGATTGTTTACTTCTGTCTTTGCTATTACTTCAAGAAATTTTCATTAGTTAGAAGGAAGAATTTTCAGGATACAGGAAGTTTGCTGACAGAGGGAGATTTGAATCCAAACCGAGCTAACTCTTTCAAATTTCTTATGCTATGACATATTGTGTTGCCATCAATGCCAAAGACGGAGATTGTTGGAAACAATTGTCTGAAGGAAATTGCTACTCAATTATGTATTGTCTTTGATGTCACACAATGTCATAGTCCGCAGCAATCTGCTTCTACCGAGCTCAGTCGGTCTGCCAGACAGGAATATTAGTGCTTACCGAGTCCACTCGGTCATCGAAGAAAGTTTAGTGTTTACCGAGTTCAGTCGGTCATCGAAGAAAGTTTAGTGTTTACCGAGTTCAGTCGGTCATCAAAGAAAGTTTAGTGTTTACCGAGTTCAGTCGTTCATCGAAGAAAGTTTAATGTTTACTGAGTTCAGTCGGTCATCGAGGAAAGTTAGTATTTACCGAGTTCAGTCGGTTATCAAAGGTAAAGGATTGTTGGTGTTTATCGAGTTCCCTCGGTCTCTGAAAAATTATAAAAAGATATGGTCACCGAGCACTGTCGGCCCTTGAAGGATTTTTGCAAATAGAGTTTACTTAATTCAGCCGACTGTTATACTAAATAATGTCGATTCGACTAATCCAAAATCATATAAATAAAAGGTCAAATGTGAAAAGTATATATACACAGCAGAACATTTACAGAAGAAAAGAAAAAAGGTGAATGCGAATTTGTGAAGGATGTTCAGATATCCTTGAGGTGCAGCAGAGATTTATTCGATCAGAGAGGATCAGACTTATGCAGAACAGAGATCTGTAATCAGCAAGATAGTTGCATTATTATACAGGTCATTTTTATTGTTACCTTCTTATCATTGTAACAGTGAATTCTAAATCTCTTAACCGAGTTGGTTTAACAGCCATAATGTAAATCCTCTAACAAGGTGACAATTCCATTGAATTGTTTTCAAGACCTCTTACCAGGCCACTCCTAGCAGGGTGTTTTAAATCCTCTAACAAGGTCACACCTAACAGTGTGTTTTGTAACCTTTTACCGGGTTGGCTTCTAACCGGGCATCACTTCAGAAAAGTGAAAATCAGTATCTAGATACATTGGTGGTTTTTCCCATATTGGGTTTTCACGTTAAATCTTGTGTCTCTTATGTTCTTAATTGCTTCCTCAATCATATACATGTGCTGATGAATATCTAAATATTGCTAATACTTTCTGCATCTTCAAGATTACTGCAATCTATTTACCGAGTGCTAAAATAGATAACATTGTTAAGATATCCTAAGGGATCTGCAAAGAATTAATTGTGAAGTGTTTTTATGGTTGACTGATTCACCCCCCCCCCTCTCAGTCACTTCATCCATATTCCATCACCTACAACTCAAGTTCCCTCTGAGAAAGTAAAAAGAGCTAAGATCCTATTAAAATGATAACAAAATATAGAGAATTGCAGGAAATTGTTTAATCAATTGAGTTAGGAGTAAGAAGATTTACCATTAATTAATACAAAAACTAGGAGCATACACCAAAAATAAGCAATGAGGAGACAAGATTTTGAAGGGGAAAAGCATAAAAAAAACTCTGTGAATTTAATGAAAGTGGCAACAAATTCCTAAGAATGAGAGAGAGAGAGAGAGAGAGATAGCAATGCTCATACAATAAGAAGAAGAAAAATCTCATGTGAGAAAAATGAGAAAAATGAGAGCCATCTCTTTTAATAGAGATGTGAGAGAGGAGTTACATTGTAACTCCCATATCTGAGTGTGCCACATTTCATTAGTGTGTGAGACAAGTGTAGGATTCCTCATAAGGAGGAATATCTATTTTCCTTAAAAAGGAAATTACAAAAATGACATGTCCTCCCACTTGGACTAGAGGACAAAATACATTAGGATACCTTGGTTTATCCTATTAAATACATAAATAACCAAGGAAAGATTAAATTCTAACACCCCCCTTTAATCTTTACTTAGGGTAGTTACAAAAATCTACAACTGGATTATCCTTCTTGTAGTAGAGGAGTAGAACTTTATTTTCTTCACTTTGAGCTAATATTAGGTGATTGTGTAATGATAAATGCTTCGATCTTGAAATAGGAGTCTTTTGAGTGTTGTAATGCATAGGTTTAGGTGCTCGTTGAGATAGGCCCAAATGTTCAAATACATAGTTTCTTATCCAAGGAATATCACCTGAAAAAAGAGAATAACCACAAGTGGATCTCCCATAATTGGGATCTCCCTTTTGATATGAGTCATTAAAATTTGATAAAGTAAAAATAGATTGAGAATCATTAAATACATTATTCATTTCATAAAGAGATTTTTTAAACCAAATGGAATCAACACTAGATACATAATAAAGAGAAATGGGACAATCACCATCAATAATATCATAAAAAAGATTAGAGTTTAGAGACGGAGGTTGGTCCTCCATAGTCACCATTTGAGTGTCATGAAATTCATAGTCTACTGTGGAGCAAATAGGAACATAATCTCCTATAATGCATAATGGAAAAGTGACATTGATAAATGTATTAACAATTTCATCTTCGTGTTCTAAAATATCATCCAAAGCAAAATAGGTATAAGAAATATCATCAATCTGCGACATGTTATCATTATGAGGAAAATAGGAAGCGAGGGGAACATCCCCAAAACAAGCATCATCACAAGGGTCATCCCAAATATTAAAGTCATTAAAAGGATACAGAATGTCACAGTTTGGTGTAGAGTTTTGGTGAGTTTGAAATGTGCTCTCCAAGATATGCCAAGCTTGATGAGCCTTAGTACAATTGACGATAAGGTAATATAAGTCTAGATTTAAAGAGAATCCAATTAGACCAAATGCTTCCTCATCATTGAACTGCCAGGAATCCTGGTCAGCCTAAGGAGCAGTGGATGTCAGTTTCAGATTTGGTAAAGTCACAATATCTGAGAGGTGACGAGATTTTAGAAAATCAAACATGTGTGGCCTCCAAACAGAATAATTTGAATGAGTAAGTTTAAAATCTGGCATTAATGGTGTTATGATCAAAATTAACTAAAATAACATTAAATACAAGTTGCAAGATATAATGAAGAATCCAAAAAAATAATTTAACATGATTAGTAAATACCAATATTTTAGAAATTTTAAATATTAAAAAATTAAATATATTGAGAAAGAGATGAAACAAAATTTAATTACAACCAATTTATGAAATAGTAATTGATATGGGTTAGAATTGAGATAAATGATATATAGTTAAAGCGAAGTTAAAAAATATTAAGCTGGAAAAATGATTTAACCTTTAAAGAATTTTATTGTTTTAAAAAAAATAAATAAAAAAATTTAAAGAAATTAAAATGATATACTAATATGAATTAAAATAATGAAATGAAAAAACTCAAGGAACCCTACATCAACCAGATTAAAAAATCAGATAATTCCTACAAAAAGGAGTTAGAATAACGAATAGAAATCAGAGAATCTGCTAACAAGAATAAGGGACAGAAATTAAATGAAAGACAAAACTAAGAAAAGAGTTGGCTGCGCAAGGAATTAGAATCAAATGATAAACACTGCAGGTAACCTGCAATATTAAAATGTTAGAGTAATAATGTACATGGATAGAAAATTATGAAAAGACTTCAAAAAAAACATGGAATAGCAGAAAAAAAAATGTTACAAATAAAGAATAGCAAAGCCTGCAAAGAATGATGAAGATCCTTCTGCAAAAAAATGATGATTATAAACTGCAAATCAATAAATATAAATTGCAAATTGTATACTCTGGATGCCGTAACTAAAAATAACTTCTTACAAAAGAGAGGAGAATAACTCACATTAGAGAAATTGCAGCGCATGCAAGGAAATGAGTCAGCACATGCAAAGGATTGGAAGGAAGATACCACCAAATATAGCCAGAGATATGAGGCAGAGAAGAGAAGATTTAAAGGTATACCTGCACACAAGTATTAACCACAACCTGGAGATCAAACTCATTCGAGGGTTGTCGCTCAAGTCATTGTATCTAATTTATGTTATCAAAGCCATTGGGATATGTTTTAAGGTAGTTTAATTCTCTATACTGCAATCAAACTCAAAGAATCTCCCAAACCAAACGGTCCCGTATCAAATGCTCATGGACCAGAACTGAATGAATGGGCTGCAAGACATGCAAAAAAAGTCAATTAACTGCAAAAAGAGTTAAAATTGACAAACCGTATATAATTATTAAAAAAAAATGTTTACATACAATGGTTTAAAAGTAGATTTAAAAAAATGGTTTGAATAAGGAACTTCTTGTTCAATATGGTTTAAAGTTTTGAATATGATATGAGGAACATTTGAAAAAAATTGAATTGAATACAATAAACAAATAATCCAAGAAGATAAAATAAAAGGTGCATGAACAGATTAAAAGGCCAAAAAAAGAGAATATGGATATAAAACGTTAATGTAGCCTTTCAATATAAACAACAAAATACTTAAGAACATTTTAAACTTATATGAAAAATGTATATTATAGCAGGAAAAGTTTTTTTTAAAAAACAAGGATACTTTAAAGTATACAGATTTAAAGCATTTTCAAATGTTGACAAAGGAATTGATATGAATACAGATTTAAAAATGAATTTATATACTGTAGAAAACTTTATTAAATAAACAAAGCAATCATTTTGCAAGCCAATTTGTCAGCAAATGAGATAGAATATTGAAAATTGGGGACATGGGTTTTGTCCAGAACGGGCCCAATTAGGATCCCATGTAAGAAAAACTTCTCAAAAAATGAAAGAATGGCAATGTTTCAGTCATTTTTTTTAAAAAAAAAAAGCTCCTTGTTCTGATTTTGTAATACAGTTGAGATTTAAATAATAGAAGATTATAACATGCTAAATTTTATAACAAAATCTTCCAAAAGGATGAATGTGAGTCGTTTAAATCCTACAAAATAGAGAACCTGCACAATAGAGAACTGTAGAAACCAAAAAATGAGTCCAATAGATAGATCAGGTTTGGCGGTAAACTAGCCAAACCCAAAAAAAAATTGAAATTTTCTCTCAATTAGATTAGTAAAAAAAATAAACTCTCTCAAGAGTCTCCGATATTGGAGTGCTCCAAGATATGGTAGCTCCTTCACCTGTACACTCAAAATGAGATTAAACCAATCTGCTCTAATACCATGTTAAAATGATAACAAAATATAGAGAATTGCAGGAAATTGTTTAATCAATTGAGTTAGGAGTAAGAAGATTTACCATGAATTAATGCAAAAACTAGGAGCATACACCAAAAATAAGCAATGAGGAGACAATATTTTGAAGGGGAAAAGTATAAAAAAAACCCTGTGAATTTAATGAAAGTGGCAAAAAATGCCTAAGAATGAGAGAGAGAGAGAGAGAGAGAGAGAGAGAGAGAGAGAGAGAAATTCTCATACAATAAGAAGAAGAAAAATCTCATGTGAGAAAAATGAGAAAAAGAAGGAGAGCCATCTCTTTTAATAGAGATGTGAGAGAGGAGTTACATTGTAACTCCCATATCTGAGTGTGCCACATTTCACTAGTGTGTGAGACAATTGTAGGATTCTTCATAAGGAGGAATATCTATTTTCCTTAAAAAAGGAAATTACAAAAATGACATCTCCTCCCACTTGGACTAGAGGACACAATACATTAGGATAACTTGGTTTATCCTATTAAATACATAAATAACCAAGGAAATATTAAATTCTAACAGATCCCAAATGTACCTATGATAGGTCCATAGGATTATGTGCCTATAACTGAAGCCAAGGACACAATTATGATAGATAATGTAGAAATATACATGGCGGTGACAGATAAGGACTTGGATAAGTTTGAGGAAGCATTTGTGAGCACTGAAGAAGTAGAAATTTATGCGCTAAAGAAATTCTCAAGAACCAAGAAGAAGTTCAAATTCAAGGTATAACTGGACAAGAAGAAGAAGAGGAGAAAGAAAAAGTAAAGGAGAAAGAAGAACAAGGGAAGGAAGATGAACCTGCAGAGGAACCCTCTATTGGAATTCCAGTGAAGGTTAAAAGTGAAACCATGGACAGTACACCTCTCACTCCTATGCCATCAATGTCATTTTTGTCAAGTTTGACTCCTAACAAAACAAGTCTAGACTCATGGAGACAAGAAGACCTGATTAAGATCAGTGTGTTAGCAATGGAGAAAGCAAAGGAGAAAAAAGTAATGAGGAATCCATTTTTTGTTGAATAAGTCAACATTCTAAATAAATTACTTCCTGAGGACAAGAAAGTGTCTAGTGTTCATTCAGTGGATGATGTCAGCACCATCCTAACGATTTTCAAAGAAAACTTCTCAAGCCTAGAAGAATTAGCATCCAAGGTTGTAGAAGAAAAATATCTTAAGAAAAGATTAAATGAGCTGATAGAAAACTTCACACTTGACCTTAGTTCACTAAAGGTTGGTCAAGTTATGTTGAAGGTGATTGTAGCTAAAGGAAGAAATATAATAGATGATTGTATGTATAAGGATAAACTAACTACATACTGTAGACACCTAAAAATCCTTTAGAAAATAAAGTATTTTTATTTTCTGAAAAATCTCTGATGACATCATCATTTATTAATTAATTATTTATTTAATTAATTAATTTATTTTTATGTTATTAAATCCCTTTTTCTTAATTAAAAATATTTAATTAAGAAATCCCTCCCAAAAATGTTTAAATCTTATTTAAACATTAATCCCCTATTTATTAATTATTTTAATTAATAAATTGACCAAAAATCCCCCCAAAAATAATTAATTTATTTTTTGACCAAAACTTGGCCAATTTTCTTAAGACCACTAACCTCTTCCAAAATCTTCTAATCCCTTCTTAATTTCGATTAAAAGGCTAATCCCACCTTTTCTAACCCTAATCTCAACTCAAAATATTTAATTAAGATTAAATATTTAATTTTCATATTTATTGAAAATATTTCAATAAATATTCCCAAAACTTAAGCTTTTGGAATGAATAAACTTTTATTCCATAAAACCAAGGAGAATTCTAGACTCTTCTAGAATCTTCTCAACCCAACCTCTTCACCCATCCTAATCCTAAAATCCCCTAATCCTAATCCTAATCCTCCCCCTAACCTTGTCACATTCCCTAAACAAGGTTAGCCAACTCCTAAGCTTGACCTAAAGTCAACAAACTTCTAGAGGCTTCTCTTACATGCATTAAGTGCATTTAAAGCCTCCTTATCCCTCTTACATGCATTTATGATGCATTTAAGAAGCCCCTCACCCCTTTCTTACACCCTTTGACCTTAGGCACATTTCCCAAATTCTGCACATTCCTCCCATCTTTCAACCCAATGCCCTTGTGACACTTGTCACAAGGAGGTGGCCTTGAACTAGCACAATCCATGTGCTCCCTTTTGAATGAATCTTGGCCTCTCTTAAGGATTTTGATCCTAGCCACTCATTCATCCTCCCAAAAGTCTATAAATAGTCCTCATTTCCAAGAGCAAAATATCCATTCACCTTTTATTTTATGCATTGTTATCATGTCCATTTAGCTCTAGACTTAGCATAAGCAATACTAATTGTTAGTTTCTTTTTATCATCTTCAAGCTTTCTTAAAGAACATCATAGCTTAGCAATAATGGATTAACATAGTTTCTTTTATTGTTTTGCATAGCATATAGCATCATATCACACCTATATTTGGTCTAAAATCAATCTTAGTATGCATTAGAATATGCTCCAAGTGCTTAGAGAGCACACCCACATCCCTCTAATTGAAGCGAATCAAACATTTGCTCTATAGCACTTGTTTTTTTAGCAACAATCTTGAGGTGGCTTTGGTTTTGTTTTCATGTCTTATGCTATTTTTTAGTTCATGAACATGTTAGATTAGTCTAATGTTTGAATGTTTCAGCCTTTCAAGATAGGTAACAGGTTCAAAATCATAGTCTACATTCTGGCACGCCCGGTGGGACCCACTTCACGGGTTCTTTGCAAACATTCTGATGGGTTTTAGACCATTTTCAGATTTTTCAAGCTTATAGGTGGACGGAGCACTTCGATCCCTTCTTCTTCTTCTTGTCTATATTCTTCTTCCTCTTCTTGTCTATATTCTTCTTCTATTCCATCTCCTTCTTCTTCTTCTTCTAGCAAGGAGGTCATGGCCATTTTTTTTCAAAAATAATAATAATATCCATAAGGAAGCAAAATCATACACACCTTATTTTAGTGCTTAAAATGAACCCCCAAATCATTCTTGAATGCATTAAGGACTAAAATTTGCAAAATTTGTTCTAACAAACAAAACAAAAAAATTAATCAAGGCATTTGCATCCTTGCAACATCAAGGATTTTTAACAATGCATTCATGCAAAGTAGGAATGATCATATCTTTTTGGGCATAAAAAAAACATCAAATCTGCATTCAAACGAGTCAAAACAAAATCTTGAATGAAGCTAAAAGGAAGAACTTAGATCCTAAGTGTCATTGTCAATTTTAAAATCAAACTCAATCTTGAATGCACTAAAAGGAACAAACAACTCTATTCCCTCATCTGTTTCAGTTTTCAAAGCAAGCAAGCCAAATTCAATCTTGAGTGATCTAAGGGACAAAACAAAGCTTTTTCAAAGTTCTTAAATCAACTCGCTAATCAAATCTTGAATGCACAAAAGGAAAGAACTTGCAACCGTTCAAAGCATTTACATTTTGAGGAAAAGAACAAATCAAAAGCTAAACACAAGTGTCTTCATTTCAAAGTTCAAACAAACTTAATCAAATTTGGGAAAATGAACAAAATCTGCTTGATGTGCATGTAGGAGTTTTTTTTAATTCTTGCATAATCCTTGTTAGAGTAAGCAACGTGGAACATTTGAACTTGGACAAGTTCACTTGTTCTACTTTTAGCGAGGCCTGTCCAAGGAGAAGCGCTTCCTCCTCGGAGAACGACCTCAAACCGGTATCCCCCCCAGCCGGTATACAAATAAGTGAATACCAAAAGAATCACTTACATCTCCTAATCGTCGGGCGTTCGTGCCAAACACGTGTCTGGGGATGGTAAACATTCCTCTCCCCCAGCATAATTGGCAAGGCTCTTAAGTGAGTCACGGATGATCAGCATAACCGGGTATGGAGACTCCACGGAATCATTAGCAACCTGATAAACTAGAGGCTACCCTATCTACATCCGAAAGTATCAAAATCCTTGTGCAAGGACCGATTCCAAGGGGTTTACCGGGTCGCCTCAAGATTACTCACCATTTGTATTCCCTTCTGGGGGATACCAAGCTGTGGGCAAGCGATTTTGATACTCACCTTCCTTAGGTAGATCTGTTTGAAGTGCTTGATAGTCAAAGCCTCCGTGAAAACACTTGTTGAAACATACACTTTCAAAGCTTTGTCAGAGTAAGTTGCCTTTGTTTGTATCTCGCAGGGTTGCTTTGTCCCTTGCGGAGATTACTTTGACTTTAACTTTTGCCATTGGAAACCGTTGCCTAAAAATCAGAAGCCCTTTTTCCAAGTGATGCCCAGCAAGAACAAACATCCTAAAGCAAAGTTGCCCAAATCCCAAGCCTATCAAGAGCAAAAAGTTGCCAAGAAGAACGCCAAGACCTATCAATCCATTATCCAAGCAACCCAAGCAGAAGAAAAGTCTCAAGCCAGACTTGAGAACATTGCCCATAACGCCCGCATCAAACAGTTCGCCTTCCGTTTCCGAGTTAACCATCACTTTGTCAACCTTGAGCCAGAAGATTAGCCAATCCTTGTTCATGTCTTGTTCCATCTTCAGATCTTGAAATCTTGTCTCCAACATGCCTTGCATCTTAGTTTCATCCTAGTTTCACCCTTTGCATCAGCATTAAAACCTTAGTTGCATTTCAGAACATCATAAAGTTGCATATACATTCATCTTCCTACCAGCATTCTAGAATCAATCCTTGTCATTCGCATAGAGCATTGTCCCTTCAACCTTTGATACCTTTTCCACCAGCATCCCCCCATCAGCTTTCCATATCTTTGCAGCAGATCCACCATCCTTTGTTCCAAATCCAGAGATCCACCAACACTTAGTGTTCTACCTTTTGAGTTGTTCCTATCCTATATCCAAGATCAGAGACCATCATCCTCTTTTTTGGCACAACGTGTTGTCATAAAGAAATCAAACCTTGTCCTTGCATAGCCATCATCTCGAGCAAGAGATTGGAGTGTATTGATAAGAAACTTGTTGACCGAAGATCATCAGTCTATCTTAGGTTGACCCCATCATATCTCTGATCCTCCATTTGGGAAAAATAGCAGCTCATTTGTTGACCACTCAGTAATCTTTCACCAGCTTTCCATCAGCAACCTATCTTTCCTCCACCATCTTGATCCATATCAGTTCCATCCAGCTTCCATCATCGCCATCTTGATCCCTATCTTTGCATTTGCATCTTAGAAGTCATCATCTTTAGAAGTTCATCAACTTTGCATCCATCAACATCTTTTAGCCAAACATCTTGCATACATTTAGCACTTGCATCTCCATGCCTGTTGAGACCAGATCTCGGAAAAGAAGAAGCATGAATCCTTATCCACCAACAACCTCATCCGATCCCAACCTTTTCACTAACGCCATGATGACCTACAATCCCCAGATCCAAGCCAGTAACCCATGTGAAGATCCAAACATCCCTTCATCCCCGTTGGCAAACCAAGCATTTGTGAATCCTCCAGAAAGCCCACCAGCAACCAATGCCCTTGTACCACAACATCACCAAAGCACGTTTGTTCACTACCTACCAGAAAGTACCTCCATCCCACCATCTCTCTATCCACGCATCCCCATCAAAACTATCCAAGTTCTAGCACAAGCATACTCTCCATTCCCTAATCCTATCATGCAAACACCCCAAGAGCTTTCCACCATTCCCCTTTTCTTGCAAGGAAGCCTCACCAGTCCCGCAACACAAGCTACAGCACCATCCACTCCATCTCATACCCCTTTTGCTTCATCATCTGCTATGGCTGCCCAAGCCCAAATCCAACACTTAACCCAAAGTCAGCTTCCACCTCTCACACAAGCTTTTACACCACCGCCATCCACAAGTCAAGCAACGCCTTTCACCATCAAAGGAGCACCGTCACCCTTCACCCCCCAAGCACCTGTACCTTCTTCTTTGGGGTTAGCGCAATCGCTCCCCATTCCAACCTCATCCTTCTCTTGGGTGTTTCCTTCATTTTCCTCTTCACAAGCATCCGCTCAACCACAACCTCAACAAGCTCCTTTCTCCCAACCATCATTCATGTCTCAAGCTCCCGTTGCTCCTACCATTCCATCATCCGCTGCAGTGCACCCTAACACAAGCTCTCAGTGGGGCCTTACACAAGAAGAAATGAAGGCATGGGGGATCCCATCTCAATCCCCTACATCTATGGTTGCAAGTCAACAAACCGCCTTCGCCCAAGCAGCACAGCAGCAACTACCCCAAACACCGCCGGCTTCAAGCTATTCATCCCAAATCCCAAATACCTTCCAGCAAGTTCCACCACCTCAACAGCCAACTTTCCCCAGGTATCTTACCCCATCACCCTTTGCTTCTAGCTTTCCCACATTTGTTCCACTTTTAAGTAACGCAGGCATGCACCCATCTTATATCGGTCAAACCCAAAGCCAACCTCAGCAACTACCACCATCATACCCACAAGCAGCATCATTCCAACATCCTCCCCCACAGCAGCCACATGCCCCCTTTCAGCAAACAACCATCATTCCTCAACAACAGCAAGTCCCTTGCTATCAGCCTCAGCAACAAATCCCTATCATCCCCCAGCAACAACAAGTTCCCACCTATCAGTTACAACAACAAGTTCCAAATGACCACTATCAGCAAGCAGTCCCACAACAACCGCCAGTTCAACAACAGCAAGTAGCCCAACAACATCAAGCGGTCCCATATCAATATCCCCCTATGCCACACCAGCAATATCCCCAACAACCATTGCCCCAAAATCAGTTCCAAACCATTTATCCACAGCAAGCACCATATCCAGTTCCACAGCTTCCATCACAAGCAGAGGTTCCAGTTCCCTCGCCACTCAATGCTGAGTGGGAAGCAATGAAAAATGCTCTAAAAGAGCTACAAAGTGGAACAGAGAATAAAACCTACAAGTTCGAAGAGGTGTGCTCATATCCCTTCGATCGGTCCATAGCAACTATCCCTTTCCCCAAGCATTTTGAGATGCCTAAGTTCGACAAGTATCAAGGGAAAGGAGATCCAGTAAACCATATCAAAGAGTTTTACATGGCGTGCCAAGAAGTGGCTTATAGTGATAACTATCTCCTGCGCCTGTTTCCCAAGAGCTTGGGAGGAACTGCTGTTGAGTGGTTTTACAAAATACCACATGGGACAATAAAAACCTTTGCTGAACTCTTTGAGAAGTTCATCACACACTATGCCCATAATGTGGAGAATGAGTTGTCCTTGCTAGACCTATGCAACTCAAAGCAGAAAGACGGAGAAAGCCTTGCAGAATACTTGCAAAGATGGCAGAATCTTACAACTAGGTTATCATATCAGCCGCCAGAGAAGCATCTAACAAAGATCTTCATTGATAACCTGCATCCAAAGCTATCCCATCACATACGAATGAAATGTCTCCAGACATATCAAGACATCAAGAGAAAAGGCATAGGCATCGAGAAAGCTCTCCTAGACGAAGGCACTATTCGTCACTTCAAGGATGATTCCAAGAACAAACCCAACAATGATAAATCCCGTTACTGGAATCGTAACAAGAATGTTGTTACCGATGGAGCCACTGACACTAAAAATGTACAATTCGTTGTGGCTAGTCCTACACTAGCTCAAACATACCAACCGCCATAAGCGCCCATCTATCAGCAACCCCCAGCTCCCGCATATCAAGCACCTATTTATCAGCAGCCTCCTCAAGCTCATCAACCACCCGTGCAACAGTATCAGCAGCAATACCAACAGCAACAGCCAGCACGTCAGGGCAATCCTGTTAACGTAGTTAACGTTGCCCCAAGGCAGAACAAACCCAACAATCAGAACAATCCAAAGAGGACTTTCACACATTTGGGTGAGCCTCTGGATCAGATCTTTTATCAGCTAGCCAAGGCAAATATGATCACATATCCGCCCATCCCACAGAAGGATGACAACGCACCAAAGTCTGATTGGTATAAAGAACATGAATACTGTGATTACCATCATGTGAAGGGGCACACAACATTGAAGTGCATGCGGCTTAAGCACTACATCCAGGATCTCATCGATCGCAAGGAAATCCAGGTCGATGCACCAACTCAAGCTTCACCCAATGCCGGTTTGCAAATATATCAAAATGTGTTCCCTCAACACGATGCCGGGAAGAATCAAGCCAGCGCCAATCAGCCCCAAAATCGTGGCAAAGGAAAGCAAGAAGATCACACAGTGGCCTACATCAACTATGACAAGTATGTCGGATGCATAACTCAAGTTGAGCCCATCCAAGATGAGCCCACCATCAATACCATCCACGTCAGAGGGCCGGATCGACAATGTGCTGCAACTACCCGCAGTGGTAGGATAACTGTTGCCGGTGCTCCTCCGAGATCGGCTGCTCCTCCAAGGCCAACATCTACTGCATCCACAGCATAGTCTAACACCAGGCCAGCATCAAATGCACACGCAACACAGCATAATGCACCAAGTGCACAATACAATATCATAGAGCATCTTGGGAACATGCCAGCCCAAATATCTATCTTGGATTTGCTCCGCACATCACCCATCCATCAGGAGATCCTGGACAAAGCTCTAAAAGAAGGCCATGTCCCCACGAATATTAACACAACTCAGTTTGAAACTCTTGTGGGACACCTATCTGCAGCATGTGCCTTATCCTTCAAAGAATCTGATATACCAGATGTCGCTCCTGACCATACTCTCCCTCTCCGCATTGCTGTCATGGTCAGAGATTTCGCCATCAAACGAGTTCTAGTGGATAATGGCTCAGCCCTCAACTTGTGCACATTAAAATTCATCAAGAAGATCGGGTTCACGGAGGCCAACATACAACATGAGAAAATCACTATCAAAGCATATGATAACTTGGAGCGTACCTCTGAAGGTACTATGACTTTGCCTATTCAGATAGGCCCAGCAACGCAAGATACACTCTGCCACGTTGTTGATCTTGACCTACCATTCAATATCCTCCTCAGTCGTCCATGGATCCATTCCATTAAGGCCGTACCATCTACTTACCATCAGTGCATCAAGTTTCCACATCAAGGCACTGAGGTTACCATCCACGCTGACCCCAACCCCTTCGCATACTATCTTGCGATGGAAGCATCTTTCCCTCATTCTACTCATTGTCCTGGAACTGATATTGGTACTTCTATTGCTAGCTCATCCCGATCCCATCGCGATCTAGAGACCATCCTCTCTTCCACCTTATCATCCATCAAGATCAACAACCAGGGTTGTGGCGAATACAGCCTCAGTGATGCATTTGCTATAGGAGCTCTTCCACGTGATCCACATACTCAAGGGCGCCCAAGTTGTCAAAACAAGCATGTTAAGGAACATCATAAGCTCAAGCAGATAGGAAATATGACTTTTGAGTCTCATGGTACCATCAACAGCAAAGAAATGGATCCAGATATTAACAAATGGTTATACAAAGATCCCCCATCACGTGACACACAACTTCTTGAGTACTTCAAAGAGAAATATCCAATCCCCTTCAAAAATGTCACAAAACACTATAACTATCAAGGTGGTGGTCTAGGACCACAAGAGGATGGAAACTTATTTCCTATCATACCATCCCAGAATCCAGAACAGCAAGGACTTGGCTTTAATACCTCTCGCCTGCTTGAACAAGAGCCCAATACCACAACTGAGGGCACTAACATGACCAACGTGAACTTTTCGAATAGCCAGGATGACCTTGTGGAAATCGAAGACATCCCCGAAGAGAAAGACATCCGATCCTATGACGATATCTTTGCCGACGACACCCTCCTGGGGACTTCTGTTCTCCAACAACTCTCCATTAACCTCATAGATCTTCCCCTCACAAACCCCGACCTCATAGATTGGGACCAACCAAGCATTGCACACATCGATGAGTTCCAAAGCGCACAAGCACTCCTAGAATTCATGGGGGCATCAGGTCCAGCAAGCAATCAAGATCCAACATCAACCTCTGTCTATCAGCTTCACCCAGAAGGATATTTTGGGGAAGAGGCAAGCTTTAGTCGCAAAAATGATAAAGCAAAAGAACATCATGATTCTTTATGTGAAAACCCTTCTGGGGCACATTCTGACTCCAAAACAGTAAAAATAAAGGGCGTATCTTCTAGTGAAAACTTGGCAATTCAAGCGCTAGAAGATGAAGCCTTGCCTCTTCCCCCTATCCAAGATTATAGACTAGAGCAATCTCCAATCATCATAGAAGAGACCAAGCCAATCAACTTGGGAACAGAAGAATGTCCAAGGATCACCTACATTGCAGTCAACCTAACAGAAGGAGAAGAAATGGCTCTCAGCACCTTGCTCAAGGAATCAGTTATCAACTTTGCATGGTCATACGCCCACATGCCTGGGCTTGATCCAAACCTTATTGTTCATCATCTATCAGTAGATCCAAACGTTAAGCCAGTGAAGCAGAAGCTAAGGAAAATGCATCCAAAGGTAGCATTACTAGTTAAAGCAGAGCTTGAGAAGCTCCTTCAAGAAAAAATCATCAGAGCAATTGACTACTCAGAATGGATCTCTAACATGGTGCCAGTCACAAAGCCTTCTGGCGACATCAGAATCTGTACTGATTTTAGGGACTTGAACAAGGCATGCCCTAAGGATGATTTCCCATTGCCAAACATAGACATGCTTGTAGACCTCACAGCGGGTCACGAAATGCTATCACTCATGGATGGCTTTTCCGGTTACAACCAGATTCATATAGCAGAAGTAGATCAACATAAAATAGCATTCACAACCCCATGGGGTACCTTCTGCTACAATATGATGCCCTTTGGGCTAAAGAATGCAGGAGCAACATATCAGCGAGCAATGACAGCGATCTTCCATGACATGATCCACAAGATCCTTGAAGACTATGTGGATGATATCCTTGCAAAATCCAAAACAAGGGATGAACACCTCAACATCTTAGAGCGTGTGTTTGATCGTCTGAATCATTATGGCTTAAAGCTTAATCCAAAGAAATATGTCTTTGGTGTTACATCTGGAAAGCTCCTAGGTTTCATAGTATCGCGACGAGGCATAGAGATAGACCCCAAGAAGGTCAAAGCAATAACAGAGATGCCTCCACCAAGAACACTCAAACAGCTCAGAAGCCTACAAGGAAAGCTTCAATCAGTGTGTCGGTTCATTTCTCAGTTAGCAGACAAGTGCCAACCTTTTACGCATCTCCTATGCAAAGACACCAACTTCAAGTGGGATCCCATATGTCAAAGAAGCTTTGATAAGATCAAGGAGTATCTTGCCAATTCTCCAATCCTAGTACCACCAATTCCAGGACGCCCTCTCATACTCTACATCTCGGCAACCACTACAGCACTGGGGGCACTCTTAGCTCAGCATGATGATGACAACAAGGAGAGAGCCATCTATTACATCAGTCGCACTCTTGTCGGATATGAGCTTAATTATTCACCTATGGAAAAAGCATGCCTTGCAGTGGTCTTTACCACTCAAAAGCTTAGACATTACATGCTCAGTCACACAATCAAGCTCATTTCAAAGGTGGACCCCCTCAAATATCTACTATCAAAGACAACTCTCACAGGCCGTATGGCAAAATGGGTCATGATACTCAGTGAGTTTGACATCCAGTATATTGATCACAAAGCAATCAAAGGGCAAGTCATTGCCGATCAACTAGTAGAAGCACCACTGGTGGATGCCTATCCACTAATCATGGAATTCCCTGATGAACACTTATGCATGATTGAAGAGCAGCCCATGTGGAAACTATACTTTGATGGCTCCTACACATCACATGGATCAGGGGCAGGAATCCTATTTGTCACACCTCAAGGTGACTACATCCCAAAATCATTCAAATTGGGATTCCCATGTACCAACAACATTGCAGAATATGAGGCACTCATCTTAGGTCTCAGAACAGCCATTCAGTGGAATATCATAGAATTACAAGTATTTGGAGATTCATAGCTGATTATCAAACAAGTCCTAGATGAATATCAAACAAAGGATGACAAGTTGCTACCTTACAAAGAGCTGGTGGACAAACTGCAAGAGCATTTCCTACATCTACAGTTCACACGGATCCCAAGACTTCAGAACAAAGCAGCGGACGCAATGGAAACCATTGGATCCTTGTTAGAAATCCCACACGACGCATCACAATATGAATTCCTAGTCGATCAGCTACATACGCCAGCTTATGAGAACGCTGATGTAGAAATGGTATGTGTCTTGGTTGGTCCCCAATCTCCATGGTACCACGACATCCATGAATATCTAAAAAATGGTATCATATCTCCCCATCTCACCAATAACCAACGCCAAAACCTTATTCGCAGAGCTTCCCGCTACACTCTTGTAGCCAACACCCTATATCGTCGTGGGTATCACAATGTCCTATCTAGATGTTTAGATTCAAACGAGGCCGTCCTGGCCTTACAAGAAGTTCACGCTGGAATTTGCGGTGCCCACACGAGTGGCATGGTTCTAGCAAAGCAGCTGCTTAGAGTTGGATATTATTGGCCAACAATGGAACATGATGCGTGTGAATTTGTCAAGAAATGTCTCCCATGTCAACAGCATGCCAATTTGATACATGCACCAGCACAGGATCTACAACCTATTGCACCACCGTGGCCTTTTTCATGTTGGGGCCTCGACCTCGTTGGCTTGATCACCCCCCTCTCTTCGGATGGACACAAGTATATCATAACAGCCACAGAGTACTTTACCAAATGGGTTGAAGCGATTCCGCTCACCCTAACCACTGGCATCCAAATATCCAAGTTCATCCTCTATCATATCATTTGTCGCTTCGGCATACCATCTACCATCTTCACAGACCATGGCACACCTTTTGAAAACCAGCATGTGGATGATCTATGTGCCAGACTCCACATCCATCACCGTTTCTCCAGTCCATATCTCCCTCAAGGAAATGGCCAAGCTGAGGCAACTAACAAAACTATCTTGAAAATCCTCAAGAAGGTTGTCAATGATTCTGGTCGTGACTGGCACCTCCAAATCAATCCCGCCCTTTGGGCCTACCGCACTTCTTATCGTACTCCCACAGGCACCACCCCATACTCCCTTGTATATGGTGCTGAAGCTGTTCTACCGATCGAGGTTGAGCTCCCCTCATTGCGAGTCTCCATGAAGAACTACACCACTGATGAAGATTATCGTGTAGCCCGTCTCACACAGCTAGACCTGTTAGATGAAAAGAGACAGCAAGCATATGATCACCTGGTGGCATACCAAAATCAACTCAAAAGGAGTTATAACAAAAAGGTCCATCCTAGACAATTCCAGGTCGGTGACATGGTCCTTAAAGAAAATCAGAAGGTCCTAGAAAATAGAGAAAAGAAAGGCAAGTTTGAGCCTACTTGGTTGGGCCCCTATGTTGTCACCGCATCCTTCGGCTCGGGAGCCTATCAGCTATCAACACCAGAAGGTGAGCCCTTGAATGATCCTATCAACATCATCCATCTGAAGAGGTTCTATGCCTGAACCTAATCTTGCATATATCAGAAAATCCAAAAACATTCAAAAAAGCAAAAAAAAAAAAAAGAAAAAAAGCAAAAAAGAAAAGAGAAAGAGAAAATAATCGTCCAAACGGTGAAAACTTGGCAATTCAAGCGCCTTGGACAAGTATGTTGGTGAAAACCTGGTAAACAGGCGCCAACATAGTAAACTGGGCTATTTATCTATTCAGTTGTCCTTTCAGCTACCGTCCTCTTCCTCCATCCATAACAGATCTCCCAGCAGTTCCATCTCCCCTATCCTCCAAGCATTCGGCTTCCATCTTCCTCCAACCCATCTACAATCCATATCCTATTCCAAAGCTTTGTACCATATCTTGTACCATATCCTTATCCCTTTCCTATACAGCGCAATCCTTTCTGTAAATATCCTTCTTGTCTCCGTCTTAGTGAGAGTCCCGCCGAGTGTGATCTTCCTATCCCCAATCCTGAGCTTCTGTACATATCCCTTGTGCATATTGTTCCTCCTTGTTGTACATAACCTTTGTCCGTCCTGCAGCAGCATTTGATCAAATATCTTGTCCCATCCCCAGCCTCAGAAAACTTTTAGTCCCACTTAGGCCTTGTGCTTCAGCAACATCAATTGTCGACTTATCCTTGCTCATCCTGATTATTCCTTGAACTTCAGCTTTTGCCAGCGAACAACTACACTTATTCTCTCACCAACCCATGGGTCCTTGAGGATATATCGTTCCTCCTGTCTGACCTAATTTTCCATCCTGGTCCTTAAGGATATATCTCCTCCTGTCCGACCAATCTTCCCACCATCAATCACATCAAATCTCTCTCCTTGGCAAAGGATGTCTTTTTGGAGTTTTCATTTTGACCTTGGATTTTGTCCTTTGGGTCTTGTTAATCTTTTACAGCCTCTCATTGTTCTCTACTCAATGTCACCATGATCCTTTATATCATGGTGTGCTGCGAATGAGGATAATCTGGGGCAAGGTCTTTTGATCTTTTGCTTCTGCCTGTGAGTCAGTCATGTGTTTGTGGTTTCTTCAGCATCATTTCCACCATGCCTCCTTCGGGTTTCATGTGCGATGCTGGGGCAACCCTGCATGTCTTTTTAGCGTCAGTCCTATGCAACGTTGGTGACAAGGCCTCGTGATCCCAGTATCCTTGGCAGGTCTCTAGCATTGCTATATTAAATCTAGGCTGTGCATTCCCGTTTGCACTTGGAGCTATCTGGTCCCTTGCATTTATCATATAGATTAATCTTTGCATACAGCTGCATCTTGCATCTTGCATTTCCATCTCATCTTGCATATCATCCATATTTGTTCTTAGAAGTGAGGTTATTTATCTCCCCTTTCTTCCTAGGCCCTTCCTTTCTCGTCCTGCCGGGCACACTCTGTCCCAGGGCGTAATCCCTCTTTCTCCTTGTCCCAGTGGGCGCATCTTCCATGATTTTGTCCCACCGGGGCATGTTCCTCTTTCTTCTAGTCCACCCGGGTGTCGTACCCTCTTCTTCTAATTCTAGCCTTGGGCATCTTATTTTCTTGTCTTTGAAGCCATGCCACTTGCGGCATCGCATCAAAGAGGGGCAAAATGTAGACACCTAAAAATCCTTTAGAAAATAAAGTATTTTTATTTTCTGAAAAATCTCTGATGACATCATCATTTATTATTAATTATTTATTTAATTAATTAATTTATTTTTATGTTATTAAATCCCTTTTTCTTAATTAAAAATATTTAATTAAGAAATCCCTCCCAAAAATGTTTAAATCTTATTTAAACATTAATCCCCTATTTATTAATTATTTTAATTAATAAATTGACCAAAAATCCCCCAAAAAATAATTAATTTATTTTTTGACCAAAACTTGGCCAATTTCCTTAAGACCACTAACCTCTTCCAAAATCTTCTAATCCCTTCTTAATTTCGATTAAAAGGCTAATCCCACCTTTTCTAACCCTAATCTCAACTCAAAATATTTAATTAAGATTAAATATTTAATTTTCATATTTATTGAAAATATTTCAATAAATATTCCCAAAACTTAAGCTTTTGGAATGAATAAACTTTTATTCCATAAAACCAAGGAGAATTCTAGACTCTTCTAGAATCTTCTCAACCCAACCTCTTCACCCATCCTAATCCTAAAATCCCCTAATCCTAATCCTAATCCTCCCCCTAACCTTGTCACATTCCCTAAACAAGGTTAGCCAACTCCTAAGCTTGACCTAAAGTCAACAAACTTCTAGAGGCTTCTCTTACATGCATTAAGTGCATTTAAAGCCTCCTTATCCCTCTTACATGCATTTATGATGCATTTAAGAAGCCCCTCACCCCTTTCTTACACCCTTTGACCTTAGGCACATTTCCCAAATTGTGCACATTCCTCCCATCTTTCAACCCAATGCCCTTGTGACACTTGTCACAAGGAGGTGGCCTTGAACTAGCACAATCCATGTGCTCCCCTTTGAATGAATCTTGGCCTCTCTTAAGGATTTTGATCCTAGCCACTCATTCATCCTCCCAAAAGTCTATAAATAGTCCTCATTTCCAAGAGCAAAATATCCATTCACCTTTCATTTTATGCATTGTTATCATGTCCATTTAGCTCTAGACTTAGCATAAGCAATACTAATTGTTAGTTTCTTTTTATCATCTTCAAGCTTTCTTAAAGAACATCATAGCTTAGCAATAATGGATTAACATAGTTTCTTTTATTGTTTTGCATAGCATATAGCATCATATCACACCTATATTTGGTCTAAAATCAATCTTAGTATGCATTAGAATATGCTCCAAGTGCTTAGAGAGCACACCCACATCCCTCTAATTGAAGCGAATCAAACATTTTCTCTATAGCACTTGTTTTTTTAGCAACAATCTTGAGGTGGCTTTGGTTTTGTTTTCATGTCTTATGCTGTTTTTTAGTTCATGAACATGTTAGATTAGTCTAATGTTTGAATGTTTCAGCCTTTCAAGACAGGTAACAGGTTCAAAATCATAGTCTACACATACCTATCAAAGAAGCTTCAGGAAGTTGAATCAATGATGGAAGCAGTAAGGAAATTAGTGGAAGATCCCTCCATGGATGTAAACATGTGAAATAATGTCTACCAAGGACAATTGGATAACATTGAGAAGGCAGAGAAAGAAATGGTTAAGATAAGGGCTAGGCAAGCATAGTTGAGACATGCACTTGCGGCCTCTTTACATGTGCTGATTAGAATATCAAGGAGATTGATGCCACTATTGTGACATATGATGAAGGTCCATGTAAAAATTTGGAGAAGATGGAGATATTAACTTATGCTTTGTGCACCCATCTCTAGACAATAAATGCAATGAAGGCATTTTGGTAGCAAGAGATCCAAAACCTGAAGGTTGCATACCCAGATGTACTCTTAGTGTAAGTAATTGGAGTTGTATTTTTTTGAGAAATTTTGTCATTAATGTCAAAGGAGGAGTAGATTATATAGTAGAAGGGAGAATATGGAGTAGTGTATATGATGTAAAGGGGAGTACAGTATATAGTAGAAGGGAGATATAAGATAAGAGTATATGTTAGGAAGTTTTTTGTGTAAGAGATATAGTTTAGTAACTTCACCATATTCCTTTGTTGTCATTAATGACAAAAGGGAAGATTTTTGGCAAGTTGACTATACTATTGTATATGACTGTAATTTAGTGCTATCATTATGGCAACAAATGAGGGTGCTAACCACAAAACCAATATCCTTCACCATATAAAGTTTTATTATGCAAAATCACTGCACATAATTTCAAAGGTGACATGTATTGAATGCCTAAGCTATCACCATATTTTCTACTAAGATAGTTTAATCCTTGATTTTTCCATTCCTTACTTATCATTTAAAAGAATGACATAATGGTAGTGGTATATAGTATTATATAAGAGAAGTATGAAATAGCATTTGGGAAATTACAAGAGTTATTGCAACTGTAATGAATGCTATCATTATTGATGACATATTCTAGTGACCCTTAAACTGGGCTGTCCAAGCAATCTGAGAATGTTCTTCAACTTGACTATCTACCCTACATTCAAGAACATTTGAAACACATAAAATAGTGACAATCCATCCTTCACAACTCCTTTCCATTCATGGAAAACATTAAGTACTATCTCATTACCCTGTCCTCATGGTATTTCATTGGTGAACTATGCAGGAAAAGTCACTATTGGTTTTGTTTCAACACACCAACTTCCTCTACACCCTTAGACACTCATTAATGGATTCAACTTGATAATAAATTGTATAATCAGTGGAAGGTATTCCAATTTAATTCATGTTATAGTTTAGCTATATAAATAGAAATATCAATGGTAAGGTAAATTACTTTTAGTCTCATCCTCCAACTTTTGAGATAAAAAAAGAAAGGTTTAGTTTGTTTTCCAACATTTTACTTACATGCCATAACCCCTCATAATAAATTGTATGGTATGCAGAAGTAGAAATCTCATTTATTAGTTTTAGATTTTGTAGTAGATTAGATCAAGGAGATTTCACTATAAATTTTAGGAGAAAATTGCTAAAACATTGTTCTAGTATGAGATATCCTACAAGGATAGAGTAAAAGACTTTGGCACCTACAATTGAGCAAGAGTTTCTGAAAACAAAATAAATGACCATCTAAAATCCTAGAGCTCCTATTTTGTAGCCTAATCTAAATTGGAAGGAAAAAGAACAAGAAGAGATCTTGGATAGCCTAGAATGCTTCAGATTCAATCAAAAGAAGAGCCCTGGCCATTGGTGAGTAGCAACTACCATACTAGAAGAAAAAGAAAGAAAAAAGACTAGAGTTTTTTCCCACTCCAAGATTTTCCATTAGAAAATCCGGTGTCTTAGTTTTAATTTTTAATTTTTTATTGTGTTTTATGCAAAATTTCCTTCCTATTGACTATCACTTGATTAATTAAGTAGAAGATTATAACAAATTCAATAATTTCTTAACTTCTAAGAGTATTTGATGAAAATATGAATCACTTTTCATAAAAATTAAAAAAGAAATATTATTGAATCCAAATGGTCCTTTCCCATGATATAAGATGGCCTCTATACACCCAACCTGCATATATACTTAAAACATTTATAAGTGATAGTTTCTACAATTTCACACAAGAAGCACTCATACGTTGGATCAATTCAAGAATGAATGAAAATTAATTGAAAGAAAAATCCATCAGATGAAAATAAAGTAGGTTAGTGCAGGTCTAGCAAGCCAAGGTGTAGTTGTAAGATGGGGAAATTTCCATGACATTGGGTGTAAGTCTCTCTTAGCATGCACAAGTTTATGCAGCCTATAATAACTTGAGCCAAAATGACCAAGGATGCTTTCACATACAGGTTGATATGACTTGATACATATCCCTTATGTGTGATCTAAGTTGAGTGGTAGGAGAATATATTGCAAGCAAGGGATGGAATAGGGAAAAAGTCACATAAGTGTAAGAATTCTTAGGTGAAAGAAAATCTGGAAGTGGCCTGGTGGAAGTATAAGAGAGATATTATCAAGGAAGACATCTCTCTTTATAAAGATTACTTGGATGAATAATTATATAAATGATAGTCCTTGGAATTTTCATTATATTTTATGGAATGCACTTCCAACTTAGATGCTAGCTTGTGATGAATTTTATAAATGATAGTCCTTGGAATCATCATTCTATTTGGGTATCATAATGGCTTTTCATTTGGGGTGTTTTGGAGGAGATCATACTTGAAATAGTGTTTCTTATTTGAGGTGTTGGTAGAAGGATTGGTTATGGTTTATAGGTTTTTTATCTTCATTTTATGGTTTTTTATCTTCATTTATGGTTTCTATCATCGGTATCCATTCAATTCTAAATTTTTCTATGTAGGTGTATGACTATTCTTATAGATGATAAAAATTCTCATAACATCAAATACCGCAACATGTAGGGTAAAATGGGCTCCCACAAGGTTTGAACCCAACATGTTTATAGTTTTATTGAGTAGGAATTCATCATTCATGACTGTGAATTAATGTTTTCACTATCACAAATAACAAATGGCTTCTTAATTAAACTACAATAAGTAAAACAATGGTAGTGATTCTATGCATAGAAATAGTTAGAGATAATATAAAAGGTATATATTCATGTTTATGACAACATTGAAGACAAAGTGCATAAGAAGGTACTTCAATGATAGAGCTCTATATAAAGGACACTTAATGGTAAAAAGTAGTGATATGTTATCCATGAATTGGATCAAAACAATATAAAGGACATGCTAAAGGATAATGGTAGAAATCAAAATCATGAATCAATGGTCTAGTGCTACAAGGATTATTTATTGACAGTCATCAAGGCATTTAACAATCTTTCTAGAGGACAATCATTGAAAGGAGCAAAGAACAATGTTATAGAACATAGAAACTATCTTGAAACAACTACAAAAGGTAGTGAAGTGATTATAACCCAAACAAAAAACAAGTATGCAATATAGTGAACACTCATAGCTCAAAGCCAAAACATCAAAGCATAATGCCATAAAGATAAAAACAATATAAAAATGAATGGTGTTATGATTCAAAATGCACACTTGAAGAAAGGATGAATCAAGACAATAACCTAACCTGTGGCTCAAAGGCATGGCATCAAACAATCAATGTTGCGGCCTGGCCTTGCTCATGAGTCATCAAAGATAAATGAAAATGTCCATAATAAACAATGAATTCTATACCAGTGCAATGAGTATATATAGCTGAAGCATGCCAATGGTCAAGTGCAGATCAATGATACCGAAATGCATATATCTCATGGGCATCATGATAATCATGACCACACATAATGGTGAGTAGATAATTAAATAATGATCTCTACAATGCCACATATGTCAACAATGGGTTTAATGCATAAAACCATCACACGGTGCCATGTGGTAAATAACAAATAAGAATGACAGAAAATTCATGGGCTTTGGCTGAGTAAGACTAGTGAGTAGACAGAGGGTCCATGGTGCTAGGAGTCTAATTCCTTGGCTATTTATGAGTAGAGAAAGGGACAGTAAGCAAGATACCACAATAGTATTAATAGGGCACAAGTATAGCAATAAATATAGCATAGATGAAATGGAAAACTCATAGGATAACTGGTAATCAGTAGGAGTGTCGAAAGAAATGATAAAACACTACTTGTTCACTGTATTACATACTTGTTCATTATGAAAACATGAATACAAAGAACATGATCAATATTGAAGTATCTGTAGAAATCATAAACCTAACACTAGTACATTTACACTGTAACATGATGTGGTGATTAAAAAATTTAGGGTTTTGCAAGTTCATCTCTACAAGTTCATCTCTGAATAAAATGTATATAAATAGTGATAAAAAATGTGCCAACAAATACCCAATACATGATGACCTGGCACATTTCTCATGGGACCTAAGTAGGTAACCAACAAATACCAATAGCATAGATGCATAAAACAATGATAGACAAATGCAGAGTAAAGAAATCCTTACACGCAGTCCTCCTTTTATACCAAATCATAGTGGCAAACCTCACAAGTAGGCGGTCCTCCTAAAAAATTTACCAAATAATAGTTCAAACAATTGCAGGCTTCAGCTCCTTCGTGCACTCCAAGTTAAAACCAAATAATGAAATGAGATATGAAATCTTTTTTCTTTTTAAAGTTATGCCCGTGTTGGTTGAAATTTCAACCTACATGGTATTGGTTGAAATTTTGACCAATAGGGGCATGGATTCAAAAAAAAGGAAGTTTTCCTTCTATAATCTAACCAACCTAAACCTTTTTAATTGATGGTCAAATGTAGTAGTGTACTCATAAGATCAAAATATGACAAAGTATGGAAGACTAGATAGTCAATGAAGCACTAAATGAACAGACCATCAGTGCATGTGTGTAGGACCAAGTTTTAGTATGCTCACTTGAAGATAAGTGTTTGAATATGTTATTAAGCTATGGTTAAGAGCACATGATCAGATGAGTTAGTATGATGAAGATACAATGAGTTGAAGTGACACAGATAGTGAGCGGCAGAACAAAATAGAGTATGGAGCCGACTGTTAGTATTTGGGTTAGCAATTATAATATTGTTTTGTAAAGGCCATGTGACTATTGTATTTGTGTTATAAATATGTAAATATCATTGTATGTAAACACGCTTGAGCCAATTCATTTGGAAGTGTTGTATAGTTATAAGCTGACTTGGTGAATAGTTTTGTTTGTGCATATAAATAAGACATGCACTTTTGTATTTGAGAATGGCATGAGATATATAGTATATAGAAGAAGAGAAGAAGTATGCAAAGAGAATTTAGTATGATATAGAGCTTTACAAGAGGTTACAACATCTATGCATAGAAGGAACTAATCAGACAAGCAGTGTCATAGAAGCAGTTCACCATTACAGATATAGTGTGTATCTGATATCCAAGATGTTTTAGCCTTCTCTATGGAGCAGTGAGCATTGGCAATGATCCAACCACCCCTAACAAGGTTTGTTACTGAAGACTCCTAACAGGGTCTAACCCTTGACAAGGTCTTTGTACTTAAGCATTATAATGATAGCTCCTAATAGGGTTAAGGAAGATTAACAGGTTCATAATACACAAGTACATTTATTAGTGGGTATTAATTCCCACCGGGGTTTTTACTTTGGCCAAGGTTTCCCTATAATCATATCTAGTGTTATGTGTTAAGTTCAGTAATTAAGCTATTCAGTTAAGTTTCAAGTATCAAAAATTAATTGTATAGAACATTGATTCACCCCGCTCCCTCTCAGTGTTCTCATTCCTAACAGTTAGTGGGGGTGGGGCCAAATGGGCATCCAACTTCATGT
>BSBK01011148.1:0-2500 GCA_027943335.1 Chamaecyparis obtusa
ATGCCAGTGTTCCAATCACAAGCTTCTTGCCATTCACATGAACATTGAAGAGTAACCCTCTCATTTCCTTTTGGATTTTAAATCTCACCAGTTCATAACACTTAACGACTGTAGTGATATCAAAGTATTGCCAAGTTTGAATCATTTTTTTGCAGGTCTTAATGTTTTTTGCAGATCAAAACGGGTCTTAAAATAGTTTGAAACTTTTTTTTTGCAGGCTAACGTTTTCTTTGATTGGTCCTTATTATTATCATGTCTTTTTTTCTTTAGATGCTCTGAGCTCTTCACATTCTGATTTTTTTTTTATATAGGAGACGTCAAATAGAGTTCGGTCTCTCTTTACAGAGAGGGCTATTGGACTTTAAAGTTTTTTTTAGAAGATTTTGTAATATCTTTTGTTATATTCTTTTTTCATTGTTATTCATTTTTTTTTAGCGATAACATCTCTCTTTTGCTTCCGCCTTTTAACAAGCGTTGGTGCTGTTCTCCTTCATTCTCCTTGTTTCCGTTTGTAGCAGAGCTTTTGTTTGTAGTTTTGTTGTGCTATAGATCTTTGCATACATTTTTTTAGCATTGTATATGAATGAACGGTTTGTGAGATCGGAAGGAAAGAAAAATTTGTGCAAAAAGATTGCCAAGGATTCATATCCGGACAGAGCGGTAGAGATTTGTTATCATCATTCTTTTTAACATCTATGCTTACATCTTGTTATTATATCTTTTTGCTTGCACTCCCTTTCCTATGCATGCGCTGATTATATCTTTTTCCATGCATTGATGTATTGATATTCTATTTCCTTTCTTTACTTTTGTTCCTTATCTTTTTTGGCTGTCTCGGTTTCATGCATAAAAATCTAGTCAAATTATTATTCTTTGTTTGGGTATACCCATTTTCTTTTGCAAGTGGTCAATTTATTTTGTTGATATATATACAACTTATTGACGAAGATTGTTTTGGCATATTCTGCAAAATATTTTATTTATTCAATCAGTATTTCATATGTTTATACAATTTTCAATCTTTTTGAGTATTTGAACTGTAGTAAAATCTTTAGTTTTTTAGCTTATGTTTCTGGTGAATTTTTTTAACAATCATCCAAATAGTTTTGAAGCTCTTGTTAACTGAATCGGGGAGCCTGTTCATACAATTTGCTAGCAGTGGTGTCCTCATTAAGCAGCTCTGTTGTTATTCGGGCTTGCCATCTATTACCCCGCAGCCTCTGCACAGAAATGAATATCTGCTAACAACAAAATCTGTATTCTTGTAAAGTAACTCTTCTATTCGCAACTTTCAAATCTGGTATTTGGTATTTGATTGTTAAAATTTTTTTAACATGCAATAACGTCTCTGCTTGATACCCATAGCTTTTTGTGGTTCTTTATGTTATTTAGACTAGTCTATCTCATTTCCCTCACATTAATCTTGTTGTCACCTATCAAATACTATTCTTTCCTCACGTAGATTTATGTTTTTTTTTTTTAAACAATTCTGAAAGAAGATAAATGAGGTTTGTTTAAAATTAAAATTTGAAAGTTTTCAATCCAAGTTTTATGCAATAAGATTCTTAGTATAAAGCATATATTCTTAAAAAGAAACTTTTAGCTTCTAAGTATAAGAACTTAGTTTTTTATTATAAAAGGATTATTCATTTTTTTTGGTTTTTTTTTAATTCATTTCAAATATTTAAATCTTTCTTTACTCTCATATAAAAGTTGTGTTTTTAATATTTAAATTTTTAATTTATTAATTGTTTTTTTCATTTCCTTTTATTTTCATTCAACACTTAAATAGTATTTAATTATTTATACTTGTTTTAAACAAAATTTATATTTATATTCAAGTTATTCATAGTATTATTAATATTAAGATAATTTGTACTTTTTCATTCATTAGGCTTTTATTATTTCTATTTCTATCATTTTTTTGTACAATTAATCATTTTAATTTTTTAATTTTGTTATCTTTATCTTGTTATTTTAATCATGTCTACCCTAATGCCTGAGATCAAACTAACCAGCACCAACTATCATGCCTGGAAAACCCACATGACTTGGATATTCAGATTCTGCCATCTGTTAGACGTTGCCACTAATACCAGCAATAAACCCGCTACCACTACTTCTCAAGCTGACCAAGATGCTTGGCAAGCTAAGAATGATGAAGCCCTTGGATTAATTGGCATATCCTTAAGCCCCAAATTGTATGTCCTTATTTCCTCCTGTACAGAAGCCATCAAGCTTGGGACATCCTAAAAAACACCTATGATAGTGCAGATGAAACAAGAAAGATTCAACTCCAAGATCAGTTAGAAGACCTTAGATATTCTGATTTTAATTCTGTTGATGATTTCTTGCTCAAGTTTGATTCAATTAAAAATTTACTCACTAGATTACAAGTTCCTCTTTCTGATTTAAGGATAATTCATATTATAATTCGTAAATGTTTACCTAGGCAGTTTCAGCAATTTATTACAAATATCTATTCTCAGTTAGCTATTCC